>LR749719.1:798429-854698 GCA_902729485.2 Mus minutoides
AAAAAAAAAAAAAAAAAAAAAAAAAAAAAAAAAAAAAAAAAAAAAAAAAAAAAAAAAAAAAAAAAAAAAAAAAAAAAAAAAAAAAAAAAAAAAAAAAAAAAAAAAAAAAAAAAAAAAAAAAAAAAAAAAAAAAAAAAAAAAAAAAAAAAAAAAAAAAAAAAAAAAAAAAAAAAAAAAAAAAAAAAAAAAAAAAACACTGTGGTTTCCAGTGAACCCCTCATTCTCTCTGCGGCAGCAGAATAACAGCAGACAAAAGTTCTCTGCTCCAAAATGGATGAAAGCTAAATTCTTTCTAGAAGCTATGTTTCCACCAGGAAAGTTCTTGTGGACAGAACCAGCAAAGCAGTCAAATGTGCTGGGGACAAATTGAAAGAGAAGGGGGTGTGAAGGTGTTTTGTCCATGAATGGAAGACCCAACCACAACATCATGAAGATGACTTTCAAGCACGGAAATGGAGGGATCATCCGCTGCCTGTTTTATTTTCAGACTTAGAACAAATAAGAGGGAAAAAGACACACTGTTATGTTGGATACAGTAAAATGAGAACTTTGGTAATTATGGGTTTAATTTAATATGTGCTTCTAAATTCCAAGGTGACCTGAACTGAGGTGGAAAAGAAAATAAAAGTACATCTTTGAGAGGAAAAAAAAAAAAAAAGAAAAATTCAGCATTTAAAAAGTTTATTCATTGAAGTATACTTTTGATAACCAACATTTTTTTCACAATAAAATGTAAATAATTGTGTATGTCATACGTCATTGAATAGCAATTAACAATGAGTAAAGCTGCCCTAATTAATAAATCAGTTTACTCAATTGTATAAAAAATTATATCTGTGAGATTTACTAATTTCTCAAATTACTGAATCACAAACTATTCTAATTATTTGGAATAATAAATGTTTTTATAACTATATTCTATTAGATTTTGAAAACATGTAATTTGGTATCTATAGATTATGTTAAATTTCATATAATGTATATTAGTTCATATTGTACACACTATGGCATATTTATACTATACAGCAGCCAATATTTTATATATATATATATATATATATATATATATATATATATATATATATTTAATCTTTTGACATTTTCTTTGATTTTCAGGTTGCCATATTAGTGAAGATAAGGGAAAAATTGACAATTAAGTATGTAGGAAGAATTTTCTTTCTAGAGTCCTATCATTGAAGGCATAGTTAACTTTTGTGTGATCATTTTAATAGAATTCTTACAGCTGAAATCTTTCGTCAGAAAATATCATCTTCAGAGAAAAGCAGGAGTAGGTATGATGACAGATGATAGTGTAGGAGATTTTTAAATGACTGAATACATGTTGTAATTGTGATATCTCTTTGTCAAAACTGTATTTCTTAAAGCAATACTGAGTTTTCATAATTCTAAAATATATTTTTAAACTTATTTGACAACATCATACACACACACATATAGATAGATAGATAGATAGATAGATAGATAGATAGATAGATAGATAGATGATAGATAGATAGATATCAACATTAAATTTAAGGGAAATAGTTCTGACTTGGGCTTTATTGCTACGTGTTAAAATGACATGAATGAATATTTAATGTGCTGTGACCTTCAGTTCTTTTGCATATTAATCAAAAATTATATCAAATAAGATAGGAATTTGGAATAGCTAGGCTACCCATCACAGAATAATATTTTTATGATACTTGTTATGACAATCAGAGCAAGATAATAGATATGATATATTAATACATATTACATAGTATATAATAATACATATCCTTCTTTGTACTTTAATTCATTTTCATAACCATTATAATTATAAATAATTTAGTAAGCATTAAAACAGTATTTTATGTATATTAAATATGGTCCAACATTAATAGTTTTCTTGTATTGTTATTCCTATTGTTTGTATTGAACTATATAAATAGCCACTCATGAGAGTAAATACTTTTTCTAACTAAATTTTGATTTGTATATAAATCTGTTAACATTTATTTAGTCTTTTCTTAATTATAAAGATTTGTCCCAGTTATCTGCTACTAAAGATTATGTTGCATAAGCTTTAAGTATATTTCTGCAGGAGTATCTGCACAATATATTTCTGAAAGACAAATTGCTGTGAAGGTTTCTGAGTGTCATTATTTTTTATATATACTATTTTGTATAGATCATATTGATGTTTTCTCCAGGAAAATACAAGAATTCCTGTTAGCTTACATCATCACACACATTACACACATTATTATGCAAAGTTTTGGATCTTTGAAAATTATATATATATAAAATTCAGGGAGGTTTTATATATGTTTTATTACTTTAAATGATTATGAATATTTATTTCATGTTAAAAGAATAGATATAAAAGTATTTGCTCACCTCTTACCCTTGCATATTTTAATACGTTTTTTAATTCTTCTCTGTACAATGCATTGTCACAGTGATTGATGACAACCTTTTCTTTTCCTTTACAGTAAATTGGTGCTATTTTTTCTTGCTTGGCTTTTGTTTCAAACAATTGTACTAAAATGTGTTTCAACATGTTTCTAATAATTTTACCTTTCTAAGTATAAAGAATGCCCTTTCAATAAAAACTTCCAAACGTTTATAATCATTATTTAGATGTATTATATTCTAATAATTTCATACTTGTATACAATTTCAGGAGATCACATTTTTATTCTACCACTTCCATCCTCCTTGCAGGCTTGTCAGCTTGTTTCAGAATCCTGAGTCCACTTCATATCCTAATGAGTCTTTTACTTCTTCCTTTTCTCACTTCCTTTCCTCCCTCCTAATCTTCCTTCAATCATTCTTTCTCTCTTCCTCTATCCTTCCTTTCATCTTCCTTCCTACCTACTCCCTCCCTTCCTCCCTCCCTCCCTCCTTCCCTTCCTTCCTTCCTTCTTTCCAGTACAGTCTGGTACAGGTAGCTATAACTATTGTTTGTTCATGAAGGCAATCAGCAGGTCAAATAAAAAAGACAATGTTTTACAGCAGTCCTCTGAATTGTGTCCCTCCCAGAGTCTTTCTGTCCCACAATAGATGATGTTTCTTTATCCACGGAGTAGGTGGTATCAATATCCATATTGGAGCCTGGCATCTGTCTGTTATTTAATCTCACCCTTTCATCAGATATGAAATTCTTACTTTCATCATCATTCAATGCCAAAATATTTCTCTGAACAAAATTGATTGCTACACTAGTCAACGAGCATAAACATAAAGTCTGAAAAGACATTTAAAGCAAATATCCCCCCAAGCAAGTCAGAAGTAGAAGAATTCCCATGGGACCTGTGATCTGTCTCTCAATTGACTTTTGACAAGGTACACAGTATTAGGATTTCTTCCATTCCACAGTGAAAGATTCAGATATAATCAGGAAGTAGATGATTATGGTCAGAATATGTCTCTAGTAGGCTGATGGTAAAATCTTGCCCCACAGGATAAAATTGGAATAAAATTGAAATCTAAGCAAAACAACAACAACATCAATAACAACAACAATAATAACAAAACCAAAAATTTCACCCACCCAAACTAAAAAAAAAAAAAATACACCCCCCCAAAATACCCCAAAATAAAACATTTTCTTCATTGTCTTCCCAACAAGAATGCTAAAATTACACCAGTATACATATCTGACAGATAGTTTATGTTGTAGCTCATAGAGTACACAAGTGAATGAATTTACTGATATGTTCGTTTTCCCAACAGAGACTGTATAGCACTCTCTGTCATTGACAGGCAAGCAGCATGGGAGAAGCTCTAAGTTCAGAGACAAACCAATTACTCTGTGTCCTACATCAAAATGTGCAGTATCTTATGTGATAGTTTCTTTCTATCTGGTTCTGGTAGGCAATCAAAAAGTTATGACAGTTTGGTGATTTGGGGGACATCCCTGGCCAATAACCAACTGTGAGCTCTCCTATATTTCACACACAGCATTTGCTGTAGGAATGTATGATCTTTGAGGACATTAGTCTTCTATGTATGCAGGGAACTTTAATAAATATTTGTTTGGTTTTTCTAAATGATATTTCTATACACTAATAAAATATCTTGCACTTTTTCCTCTCCAGATATTTCTAGTTACTTAAACATAGGATTCTTTTTTTTTTTTTTTTTTTTTTTTTTTTTTTTTTTTGGTTTTTTGAGACAGTAAACAGGATTATAAAAAAAAAAAGAAGAAGAACATTTTATTTCAGTGTAGTTTTAATATTCTCATTGCTAATTTTTCAACATTTATAATGGGATCTGAAGTAAGTTCAAGAATTGGAGAACTCATGCCAGGCAGTGGTGGCACATGCCTTTAATCCCAGCACTCGAGAGGCAGAGGCAGGCAGATTTCTGAGTTCAAGGCCAGCCTGGTCTACAGAGTGAGTGCCAGGACATCCAGGGCTACACAAAGAAACCCTGTCTCAAAAAAAACAAATAAACAAAACAAAACAAAACAAAACAAAACAAAACAAAACAAAACAAGAATTGGAGAACTCTTGAGAAAATCTTTACTTTTTAGTTTACTCTTCTCTCTAAAGATGGATCCTTCTATATTTTTAGTACCTTCTGAATTCTTGTATATATTTTCTGAGTATTTATGTATTTTAGATCTTTTATAATGTTCTCTCAATTATATGTAGTCATGAATTTTTGACACATTTCTATTGTTTCTAAGGGTGTATTTGTCTCTTGTTATTCCCTCTTCATTTTAATTAAAATGTATTTTATTGAAAGTCATAACATAAATGTTTAAATTTTAATTTTAATAAAAATGACTTATCACGTTTCACTAAGACCAGGGACCTCTCCTCTCCTCATATTAAGCATGGCACTTAGGAAAAAGGCAACTCAGTAGGGAAATATGGATGCCAAACTCAGGCAAAAGCATTAGAAGTCTATCCCACTCTCTCTGTTAGGAGTTTCATAAAACCCGGCAAGCTGCACAACTGTAACATATATGCAGATGGCCTCAGTTAGACACATGCAGGCTCCATGATGGTCAGTTTATTCTCAGTGAACCCCTATGAGTTCAGATTAGTTGATTCTCTGGGTTTTCTTGTGGTGTCCTTGTGCCTACTGGCTCCTACAATCCTTCCTCCTCTTCAACAGGATTCCCTGAGCTTAGTCTGTAGGTCTCTGCATCTGTTTTCAACAGTTTCATGAAAATTAAGTTAGGCACCAACTTATGAGTAAAGCAAAATATTAGTGAGCATTATTTCATCACCACCCCCACCCCCACCTATGCCCTCTTTTTCTTTTGCCAGTGGCGTTTGATTCCTACGTGTCTGAACTATCTGGTCTCTAGTTTCTAGTCCTCCAAGTGGTGGATAGAACTTGCAAAAAAAAAAAAATCATTGTGAGGTAACCCAGATTCAGAAAGATAAGTATTTTATATAAGTTGCTACTTATAAGTTGATATTAACCATAAAGAATAATTATGTTGTGAAATTGTGATTTCTCTTTGTCAAAACTATTTCTTAAAGCAATACTGAGTTTTCATAATTCTAAATAATAATAATTATGCAACAATCTGTAGACTCAGACAGCTGACTAACAAGGAAGACTCAAGTAGAGATTCCTGGATCTCTCTGGGAAGAGGAAATAGAATCGTTGTTATGGGTGGACAGGGAGGGAGTGTTGGTGAGGACAGGAACAGGAAGGATTAGTTGGGTAGATGGAGAGATTACTAGGTGAAACAACTGAAATTGGGGGACAATTTGGGGAACGGTAGAAACCTAGTCCAGTAAAAACTCCTAGGAATCCTAGGATGACCCTAGCTAAAACTCCTAGTAATGGAATATACAGAGTCTGGCCTGGGCATATTCTATTATTATGCAATATTTCCAGTGGATGTACTGGGTCACCAACACAGCCACAAAATCTTTGCCTATAATTTATCCTGTCAGCATTATGTGCTGAAGTAGAAGTGGCAAAGACTCTGTGGAAGTGGATAATCAATGAGACAAATATTGTCTAGTGCTCATTGGTAGGGTCGATTTATTTTCCTGACCCTTTTAGAAAAATAAATTACTCAAAGAATCTGATTTTTTTATTTCTGCTAATTTTCTGTAATGGAAAAATGCATCATTTAAGTGATCACTTGAATTTACACTGCTTGGTTAGGAAAATATTTCCAGCCACTCTTCTTTGCAGCGGGTCCTTTCTTATATCAATAGATAATGTTTCAGTATAAACAAACGAAAAGATTTTAAGGACCCAAATATTTGGAGATAGCAGGCATTTGCCCCAATTTTACTGAATAGACTTCTAGAGACTCCTTTTTGTTCAGTTTGGCCCTGTTTGATCATCTCAGTGTGTGTGTGTGTGTGTGTGTGGTGGTGGTGGTGGTCTGTATTAGTGTGGGTGTGTATGTGTATTAGTGTGGGTATGTATATATCATGACATGCATACGGATATCAAATGCCATTTCTTGGAGGCTTCTTTCATGGTGAAATCTGGGGACTCAACTCTGATCACCAGGTATGGGAAGCAAATGTCTTTATCCACTGAACCACATTTTAAGCACTCTTGCCATTTTTGTAAGGTTTCACATCACCTCAGAATTCCCTTCTTACCTCTGCATTGATTTGTTTTCCAATCTCTCACATTTCTGTACTGTGGCCCTCTTTCTCAGCTAGATTTTTTGTCTTGATTTTTACGTTTTCAGTAGTAAAATTATTATAGTGAACATTCTCTGTAACTTTATTTTCCTTTTGTCCTTATGTTTACAGGTCCACATCTAACCTTATTTCTTAAGACAAGATATTATTCATGGCTCCAGTGGCATATGTAGCAGAGGATGGCCTTATGTGGCATCAATGGGAGGAAAGGCTCATGGTCCTCTGAAGGCTTGATGTCCCGGTGTAGGGGAGTGCCAGGGTGGTGAGGTAGGCATGGATGGGTGGGTGGCAGAGCACGCTCACAGAAACAGGGAGAAGGTAGATAGGATAGGGGATTTGTGGAGGGGAAACCTGGAAAGGGGATAACATTTGAAATGTAAATAAATAAAATATCCAATAAAAAAAGAAAAAAAAAATAATAAAAGAAATAAAAAAGACATGTCATCATAGAAATCTGGCCACTGGTTTCCTTCTCTCTGTTACACAGATTGGCCTAGTGAAAGGAAAGTACTCTTCATAAGCTAATGCTTGCTAGACTTGCTTATAAAGCTTCATTAAATTTCTAGACAATTGCAGTATGCAGTCTTCATACTTCTATTTTTATTTTCATTGGCCTCCAAAGGTTAGTGCACAAAAAGAGAGCTGAGCTGTGGAGAGACATGATAATTGGAATACCTTGGTCACAAAACACTGTAGCCATTCTCCTTGTTCCCAGGAGTTCCATTGCAAGTCATTCAATAGATGCTTTCTCAGCAAATAGAGTCAAACCATTCATACACTACATCTTATATATGCACATATCCATAATAAAATTCAATCTATAAATGCATAATGAGAAAAAAGCAAGCCTAATAAAACAGAACTACAACAATATAAGACAATAAAATTGATTTAAACTTATGGATTATTTATTTTTAAAGTTTTTATTTAGTATGTTTAAGCCTCAGTAAATCATGACTAAATGAAACTGTATAGAAAAAATATGGCTGGTGGGAGACGACTATAGGATAAATTTGGAATGTCTGTGAAAGTCAAAAATGATAAATTTGTGTTTGTGCCTAAGTGTGTGTAGAAGAGAACAAATGAATACCATACTGAATAGTAGCATGTATTGTATTAGTGCAAAAGTTTATGTTACAATAGAAAAACAGATTAAACACTAAACGGATATTGTAATTGCATTTTAGGAAGAGGCAAGATGCATTATAATTCAGAAATTGTAAGGGTTATAAGAGAGCCTAACAGTGAAGAAAGTATTTATAAACTGTTTATAAATGGTGTCAGTATAAACCTCTGTTTAAAAAAAAAAATCAACAGAACAAAAAACAGAGATTAGAAGAACTGAGCTAGAGAAAAAGTTGTAGAGAACCCTTAGCCTAGGAAGTAGAACACATTTGGTACTGGAGAGATTCATGTTATTTTTCTATCAATGCACATTTACTGGAACAGTCCCCATAATTTTAATAATTTGAGAGATTTCTGTAGAATATATCTCGATCATATTCACTGCCTCAATGTTTCTCAGATCCAGATCTCCACCCTGACCAATTCACTTGACGCCAATGTGTGGTTCTTTTATTGTTTTATTTTTTATAATTGACTTTTAGGATTGACTATTTGACAGTAGCTCTCTTGGTCCCCCAGCATTTAGAATCTTTGTGCCCTTGCTTGTATTAAATTCCCGAGACATAAGTATAGGAGGTATCTTGTAACTATTTTAATTCAGGTTTAGGCACCCCAGAGATGAATTGTCTTCATGTTTGACTAGTTGTGTCTTCTTATTGTCATTTATAGTTTTAATTTAACTGACTTTTATCTAATGATTATTATTATTTATTAACCTTTAAATAATTTATTTTATACCTCAGTTGCTTCATTTTCAATGATTTATTTTATCATTGACTTGGCAACTCTACTTATCAAAGAGTTTTAATATAATTTTAGAACTTCTAATTCATTGTATTATTTATATATGCCATATGTTTATTCTATGATGATGTAAACTAACTTTACTTCAAACTTATAATCTTCCAACCTTACCCTCTCCAGTGTTGCAATTACAGGCTTTTGAAACAACATCGATCTTTATTACCAAATATTGCTTACTTAGTCTAACATAGATTGAATATGTCTCTTCAAAATACATAGTGACCTGTTCATACCTGGCATTCATGCGATGATAGTTTAAAAAAAGTTAGGTCTTGTAATTAGCTGAGCCAATTAGCTGGTCCCTATAGATAAGGTGAATGCTTTCTTTGTCATAAGGATAAACACAGAGATAGGTAGGCACAGTTATACCTTTGAGCATCACAGTAGGAGAAGGTACTCGGGAAACACAATAATGTGATCTATAAGATGAAAATCAGGAGTTGTAAGGGAGCTAGCATGTGAAACAATTCTATTATGAGCTCTTAAGGGAGAATATAACTTGATAATCTTGCAATTTTGAAGTTCTAGCCCCCATTACTTTCTGAAAAAATTGTTTTATTAATCCATCCAGGTTTCAATTCTCTCTCTTTTTTACCTGAATTTCTTTTTTTTTAAATTGGTTATTTTATTTACTTACATTTCAAATGTTGTCCCACTTCCTGGTTTGCCCTCTGCAAACCCCCTATCCTATTCACCTCACCCCTGCTCTATGAGGGTGCTCTCTCACCCACTCTAGACTCACTACCCTAGCATTCTCTTATGCTGAGGCACAGAGACTTCTTTTTTTTTTAATTAGATATTTTCTTAATTTACATATCAAATGCTATCCCGAAAGTTCCCTCTACCTTTCCCCTCCTGCCCTGCTCCCCTACCCATCCACTCCCACTTCTTGGCCCTGGTGTTCCGTTCCCCTGTATTGGGGCATATAAAGTTTGCAATACCAAGGGGCCTCTCTTCCCAAAGATGGTCGACTAGGCCATCTTCTGCTTCATATGCAGCTAGAGACAAGAGCTCTGGGGGTTCTAGTTAGTTCATATTGTAGTTCCTCTTATATGGTTGCAGACCCCTTCAGCTCCTGGGGTACTTTCTCTAGCTTCTCCATTGGGGACCCTGTGTTCCATCATATAGATAACTGTGAGCATCCACTTCTGTATTTGCTAGGCACTGGCATAGCCTCATATGAGACAGTTATATTAGGGTCCCTTCAGCAAATTCTCGCTGTCATATGCAATAGTGTCTGAGTTTGGTGACTGATTATGGGATGGATCCCCAGGTGGGGCAAATGGCACAGAGCCTTCATAGGATCAACAGCCTCCTCTCCCACTGATGCCAGATAAGGTTCCTAGATGTCTACTCTTTGGTTGCTGGTTAAGTCCCTGGGAGCTCTGGGGGGGTTTGATTCTTATTTTAGCTCTGGGAAATTAAAATACTTTACAAAATATATTTTGAAATCTTCATCTACTTTCCTAATTGACTCCTAACAAAATAAATGTAGAATGGTATGTAGTTGTCTTTTTATCCGGAATATCCTGTAAAAATATCTTTTATTTTATTTATTTTTTTATTTTATTGTACCACTTTTAAATCTTGGGAAACTGTCTGCATCCTAGCAACATCCTTGTGTAAATGAAGCAAGAAAGTAAAAAGGTATATAGCCTATCCTCTTCAGGAAAACCCCGTACTATATGGATAATCTTCCTTGGTAACACACTCTGAAGCACTTTTTTGATCTTTATTCTGGAACAGGAATTTAAAGATATTTTTCATTTTAGCCCATTTTAATCAAGAAAATTTTAGGTGAGCCTGTATATGCAGATATATAAAATTAGTTCTCAAAACAGATATTTCATGATACTAAACCATAAAGAATTTTATTTCAAAACAATTCTGTAGTATACATATATAATTTAACACTAATAAAATGAAAAAAATTAACAAACAGTAAAATTGACTCATTTTATATTAAATAATATCTTTACTCAATATTTTATAGTTAAGAATCCAAAGATATTTTTTCAGTCATCAATGCTGAGATTGTAACTTCATGTCAACCACTGTAGCATAAAGTGGCATAACTATTTTAATGGCCAATTTGAAAATTGTTGGAATTTCTATCTAATTTTAAAATATTTTTGTTTTGTTTGCTAATAAGTGTTATAGAGTGATATGCCATTTCTGCACACTCTGAGATCAATTGAGAGACCATGAATTAAAATGAGGAAGAAGCACATAAATTCGTTATGCTAACTATCAGCATCCACATGCACAAACATATATACATACCATATATGCACCACACCACTCCACACCACAGTACACACCTACACATACACACACACACACACACACACACACACACACACACACAATTAATAATTCTTTTTAATGATTTTTGTGACTCTCCTGCTGAGTCATGTGGCAGGCAAATTATGATTTTTTGACCCACAGCTAAGGCAGCTGAGCTCTAAAAGTTATCAGTAATTAATAAACATCTGAATCATCTGGAAATATTTATAATATGCAAAGTTTTACTGAGAATGCTAATTCAATATTCCACATTTCTAATAAATGGTATGATATTAATTTTGTCAGAAACAGAAAACAAAATATGTTTGTACCTTACATTTCAAACCACTAAGACTTAACTCAGGAACACATATTGGAAACCTACATATTACCATTAATATTGACACTTAGGACTCAACAGAATTTCCATTAATGTTTAGAGGAAAATATACTTCTTTAGGTGTTAGAACCTTTCAAATGCCCTGCTGTTACTGTAAGTATTAAAACTAGATGCCCCAGTGAATAGATATTTTTGGAAACAACACATTCTTTGAAGGAATATAGAATTCTACCAAGTCTTAAGGATTGAGACATTAAATTGCCTTTTAGTCTGTTCTCTTTTTGGACACGTACTTTAAGTGGCGCAAAAGTAATAATTTGTATACTCTACCTCCTCCCCTCTGTTTCATCAGCAGCAATCATATCTGAAAATCATGTAACAAAATTTTACCAAGCTGAGAATATTTTTTATTCTGAGCATACAGTGACCACAGAAAAATATACACAAATAATATTTAATATTTTCTCCTGAGATTATATATCTTAGTTACTTTTGTTGCTATGAAGAAATACCATGAACAAGGAGTTTATTGGGTTCTAAGGCTCCAGAATGTTAGATTTTATAACCACCATGGTGAAAAAAAAATCAAAACAGGTAGGTTTGACACTAGATCAGTAAGAGAGACTTTACATCTTTATTCTAAATTATGATATGTAAAAAGAGAGCTTATTGGAAATGAAACAGTTTTGAAACTTCAAAGCCCACCTACAAGGACATACCTACTAATCCTTCCCAAACAGTTCCACTAACTGAAGATCAACCATTCAAATATATAAGGTGATGGGATTCTCATTCAAATCAACACACTGGGTGCATGGAATATACATATTTAAAATGATGAACCAACAAACTATGTGTGTTTAATTCATATAATCGAGGAATCCAACAAAGGTCTGATGTGATTGCAGTCCACTTAAATCATGTCTGATACTGAAAATCTAGCCAGTTTCCCAAGGCTTATGAGGTAAGCCTTGGAACCTTAGGGGAAAAAATGTAGTATTGCCATTTTGCGAGACTACAATAATTTCTTAATATATGTAAATCTTATTTTTGTACATACTGATAAATATGGCAATCACCCCTCATCAAAAAGGCTTCTCTCTAGACCTTCTGATAAAAACTATGAACAAACATAATGTACTGATCAACGGATCACGAAGACCCCAATCTCAGAGAATATATTAACATCACAGCTCCTGCTTCAATGGCGTTGGTAACATCACAGAAAGATCATTAGAAGCAGAATACAAATATGTCTATTGTAAAGCAGTCTCTCACACAAATGATTGCATAAATAGACCTGAATAATGACAATATTATTAGATATGTTAGTGTGGCTGTAAAATAATTTTACAAGGACCTACTTTTAGACACAGAAGAATAACTGACTGGTGATTATTGAGAAAAGAAGAGTTGGCTATTCCCAGGGATTAGACTCCTAAATGTTTTCCCATACTATGTAGTCAACTCTAAAATGATATATACAAAACAATAGCAAAAAGAGCAAGCATGTCATTCTAAAATATTTGTAGACATAGATGTAGTAGTAGTAGTATTTGAGGAAGAAGCTGTTAATTTGAGTGTAAAAGTTGGAGAAGGAGGAATCAGAAAGTGGTTGGAGGAAGGAAATGGAAAATGCAAGCAGATAATTGTTTTAATTAAAAAGTATCTAAAATGATAGAGGAAACTAAAATAATAATTTATAAATCTTGAAGCTCACAGAACTTAATTGTAACTTTCAGTGAACATACCAGAGACTTTCAGAGATTGTACATAATTAGCAAGGAAAACAAGCCAAAACACTAGCTAGCACACTGTTCAAGAGGTTTTGAGGTTCATTCAAATTAGTGATTCTTTTCATTTCTGGCCACATAATTAGAACTCATTGCTTATCTCACTGCCTTGTACCTACAGCTATGGACTAGGTTCTAACTCATGTGTGATGGGTTGTTCGAATCTCTACTCCCAGTGGGTCTTATATTCTTGGACCCTTTCTTTTCAAAGGAATTACACATGGCATATCAAGATATTCTCTTCCAGCCTTTAAATTTAGGCTGTAAGGCAGATTTCTTTTGAAGTAGTTTATGTAATAGAAGTAATTCCCTACAGCAAGCATCCATTTTTGTATCTATTTTCTTTCTTTTTTAAAAAATTTTTATTGGATATTTTATTTGTTTACATTTTAAGTGTAATCCATTTCCCAATTTACCCCCTAGAAACCTCCAACCTCATCCCCCCTCCTCCTGCTTCTATGAGGATGTACTTCCACCCACTCACCCACTCCTGCCTCCCTGCCCTCACATTCCCCTTCACTGGGGCATTGAGCCTACATGGGACCAAGGGCCTCTTCTCCCATTGATGCCCAACAAGGCCATTCTCTGTTACATATATGGCTGGATCCATGAATTCCTCAATGTGTATCCCTTTGTTGGTGGTTTACAACCTTGGAGCTCTTATTGCTTGATATTGTTGTTCTTCCTATGGGGTTGCAAACCTCTTCAGCTCCTTCAGTCCTTTCTCTAACTCCTCCATTGGTGACTTGTGATCAGTTAAATGGTTGGCTGTGAGCATCCACTTCTGTATATGTCAAACTCAGCAGAGCCTCTCAGGAGACAGCTATATCAGGCTCCTGTCAGCATGCACAATAGTGTCTGGGTTTGGTGACTCATATGGCTTGGATCCCTAGGTGGAACAGCCTCTAGATGGCCTTTCCTTCAGTGTCTCTTCCACACTTTGTCTCTGTATTTGCTCCCGTGAGTATTTTGTTACCCCTTCTAAGAAGGCCTAAAGGACCTATTCTTTGGCCTTTCTTCTTCGTGAGCATCTTGTGGTATGTGAATAGTATTCCAAGCTTCTGGGCTAATATCCACTTACAGTGAGTGCATACCATGTGTGTTCTTTTTTGATTCGGTAACCTCACTCAGGATGATATTTTCTAGTTCCATCCATTTGCCTAAGAATTTCAAAAACATTTCAGTTATTTTGTTATGCATGTTATTTTGAAACAGGGTTCATGTAACCCATGTAGGCCTTGAACATCAGGTTTTCCTGCTTCCATCTCTAGGGTACTTGAAATAATATAAACATAACAATGTCTTTATAATTAGCATTGCCATTCCTCACCTAATTACTATTTTGGACATATTTATTTATAAACAGTTTTTTTTTCTCTGAGAAAGTGAATGATTTTTACTCATATATGTTTGAGGTACAAGAATATTTTTAGTAAAAAATTTTTCTTAGAAAAAAAATTCAGGGCAAAAAACAAGACATAATTTCAACATTAGAATTTTGAAAACTTTCATAAATAATATATGTACATTCTTAGCCTAATTATATAATATACCCTCAACCTGCATTTTTAGGGTCAGTGCCATTTCTAAGCATATATAGATACTCTAAAATGGTTGTATCATACTCCATCTGGTGGGCATAGAATTACTGCTGTCTATCGATACATTCTAAATGTCAACTTGCTGAAATTCTATAAGGAATGCTTCTGCAAACATCTACCTTTCTATCCTTCAATAGCATTAATTCAATTTCTAACAAAGTTTTCTAAAATTTACTTCTTTTATGCTTAGTTATTAAAATTATTTGTTACAGAATGTACATGAATTCTCTCACTTTAGATTTATGCTACCTTTTCATAAAAGGCAGTGATATTTATGTACCTTAATCTTCTGTATCAAACACTTCAGTTTTCTTCAACTTTCAAACTTCATGAATAACTTAGGACATTATGATGGTTATCACTTTATATTATTAAGTAAATTTCTTAACCTACACCATTAACCCTTTCTGTATTTTTTTGTTCCTTTATCAACAATTACTGTTATCTCCCGAGAACTTTTCATATTGACATATTATTTTCGCAATAGTAAAGACTTACTCCCAGAGACAAATATTTATTGCAATGTAAAATTAGATTTCAACCTATTACTAGTCACTTTTCCCCTGTGCAATCATGTGCTTCTAAAGTATTTATATCTTATGATACTTTTGATGTAAACTCTTCAGTCTATTAGGGGCTCACAGGTAATTTACTTAGCATAAGCTCAAGTATTATCTAATGGATTTGTTTTGATCATTAAAATACATTTTTATTAACCAGAAATTTGTGAATATTTTAAGGAATGAAGACATACAACTTTAATTAAACAACAGGTAATAAACACCATTTTATGCCTATACACTGGAGTAATTACCATATATAATAGAATATTAGCATATGTATGATGTAATATTAATGTGTACATATTTATATGTGTGTATATATAGATAGCTCCAGTGTTTAACTACCGTAAACACTTTGTGGACATATATTTCTTTGAATAATAATTTTTAATTCTTTTGAACATATACTTAGTAGTGGGGTGGAATTATCAAAAGATAACCTTTGGTTTAACATTGTAAGAAAACATCCACAATCTCTCTGTATGGTTCATGGATCACCAAATTTTTTATTCCCACTATCATTCTGTCAGCCTTATAATTTATCTACATGATGCCAATGTTTAGAATTTTCCTTATTAGGATTATAGTCACACTAGGAGAAGCAATACTTATTGTGGCTTAATTTCTCTGGCAGAGTGATGATATTGTCAAGATTGGATAAATATATTTATCTTTCAAAGCATAATTTTATGAAATGTAAGCATTTTTTAGTAATCTTTGACATTTCAGATTATAATAAAATAAAATATTCTAATTTTCTAGGTATTATCTTCAAAATAAATGGTTTCTTCTGTATTGGAATTCTATTACTGTGAATAATATAATGAGAGAATTATATACTCCAATCTTTGCACTAAATCAATAGTGATAGCACGTGATTTGTGTGTATTATTTCCAAATTCATTCATAAATCTAAGGCTTCCCATTATGTATCTTTCAGATGTCTCCTGATATCCATTATTACAATAATTTCGCTATCCACTGATTCTAAAAACCATTGAAGGCGAACTATTTAAAGTCTTCCATATCCTGTTTTCATCTTCTTTGCCACATTTTTTAGTCTGAATCTATCTTTGGTTTCTTAGCTCCTTTTCTATTGCAATGTAAAATATTTTGAAAAAGTGCCTTATAGAAAAATATGTTTATTGGTCCAAAAGGCTTATAATCAATGACGTAAGAGAAAAGCAATGGTGGCAAGAGCAGTAAGCTGAGGATTCTCCTGTTGAATCACAAAAAGTTCATGCTGACAAGAGCCAGATATAGCTAGCTGTCTCCTGAGAGGCTCTACCAGAGCCTGACAAATACAGAGGTGAGTGCTCAAAGCCAACCAACCATTGGACTGAAAAGGGGTTCCCAGTGGAGGAGTTAGAGAAAGGACTGAAGAAGCTGAAGAGATTTGCAACAATAATATCAAACAAACAAACTTCCCAGAGCTCCCAGGGATTAAGCCACCAACCAAGGAGGACACATGGCTCCAGTCACATATGTAGCAGAGGATGGCCTTGTTAGGCATCAATTGGAGGAGAGGCCCTTGGTCCCATGTAGGGGAATACAAGGGCAGGGAAGTGGGATTGGGTGGGTGGGGGAAAGAAGCAGGGGGATGGGGGAAGGGATAGCATTTGGGGGGGGGCAGGAAGCAGGATAACATTTGAAATGTGAATAAAGAAAATATCCAATAAAGAAAAGGAAAAAATGCAAAATAAATTTTTAAAAATCTTTAAAATAAAAATAAATAAAGACAGTGAACTGGCAAATGGCTTTAAGACATTAAAATCTGCCCCCAGTGATATACTTCTTCTATGAAAGCCACACTTCATCAACTTCCTCAATAGTACTACCAGCTGAGTTACAAACTGCTGAGTCTATGGGGAATAGTTTTATTCTAGCCACCACACTTTATTAAACTTCCTTTAACCTCAGGAAATAGCCTTTGATACATCTTCCACTTGGGCCAATGCTGCCAACCAAATAACCATTTCTGTAAGGACCATAAGAATAGGAGGCTCTTTTACTATTCAGATAAAGCTTTTAATATAAAATTTCTACTGACATTAAACAATCTTTTTTCAAGTAAAGATACACAAACTCCATGGTACTTTGCTTAACAAAATAAACAAACAATATCTAGGTTTAAAAAGACATAAAAGTGATTTAATGAAGCCAGTCATGAGTCTAGGATTATTTTTCCCCAGTTTTAGCAAGTAGGATTTTCAGCCTCTGCTCTAAAACCTCTAGTTCTAAGTAATTCCGTTTTAATGTGCTGCAAAACACAGAACCATTTATTAACTTAAGTTGGCACTGATAATAGATGCTTTCTCAGTATAGTCTTTAAAGCTTCTCATTCTCATTAGGGGAAGAAATTCATAATACAGGAGTAGTTAAGACTATACAAACGGACTTTCCATGCTACCAAATAGATTTGATAACAACAACAGCTATAGTAAAGAATAATGACTGTGTTCTATCTTCTTTATTGGGGAATATTCCTATTAGCTATCATTATCAGCTAAACTCTATTTACAACTGTGAAAAATAAATGCCTATAGTAGTCATTATCAATATGCAGAGACTTCCAAAGTAAATATCTGATAGTTTTAATTGCCTGTTAAGCTCTACAGGCTGTGACCAATTGTTAACTGTTCAGCATACCTTTCCTCCTTAATATGAAATAAAGTAATAAAAATGCTTGGCTTCTATTCCTTGGAACTGAGTTTACAGTGTACTGTTTGGATATAGGAATAAATGAGACCACTTGTTAGCAGTCAAACACAAATAGGGGTTTATTCAAAATGTAACTCTGGCTTAAAACTCAGGCATGCATTCAGTAAAATGTTGTAAATAAACCCACTAGTTGACAGCATGAGAGAATGGAAAAAATGGATATAAGGACCCAAAAATAGAGCTTGAGTTCAGTTTTCCCCACTTAATACCCAATGAAGAAAATTGCATGGAATTATGAGACTTATTTTCTTTCATAAGCATTAGTACTATTTGGCAGAATTGCGACTAGTACCAAATAATGTAACAAATATGTTAACAGTCTTTCAGTGCATTTCATTAGAAAAACTAGCATGATAGTATGAACTCCAGAGACCCATGTGCTTCACACACTCTCATATGGAGAAACTGGGCTATGATTGCAGTTCAGTGGTTAAGCATGTGGGAGCCATGTGCAAAGTCATGGGCTCAATCTTGGGCATGGCAAAGAAGAAAGTGAAGGCAAGATACCATATTATGTATATGTAGATGTGATGATTTTTCATTTTCTATGAAAACATAAGTTATCTCAAATTATTCTCCTTTTGAAAGTCTTGAATGATATATCTTTAATAAACTATCTTTGATTATAGTTCCAACAGATCTGATGGCACTTTCGTAGCCTTTGCAAATACAGGAACACAAATGATGTGCATACATGTATGGAAGCAAACACTCATGTACACAAAATAAATGATGCATTTAAATAAATAAATGAATAAAATAGGTAAGTAAACAAATATATAAAATGAATTATTGCCCCAGAAGAGTGAATGATTCATACTCATGATCATTTGTGGAGAAAGAACTAATCTACACAGAAATTGTAATACTTAAGAAATTTGTACTAAATTAAATCTACTGTAGCTATTCCTTCTATAAGAGTACTTGAAGTTGAAATACTTTTCTTTACATCATTTTATATTGGAAATAGTTTGTTCATTGATATATACTGCTATGGTTTCCCAGCTCTCTACTCCTCCTAGTGCCTCCACCCAATTCCTCCCCACATTTTCTCTCATCTGGACACCTTTCAGTCTTTCATTAGAAATGGAACAGACTTCTAAGTATTAAGAATAGAATTCAATAATACTTAGTAAGGTAAAAGAAAAACTAACATATCATAGTTGGAGAAAATCACCAAACAGAAAGAAAAAGTCCAAGAAGAGGCACAAGAAATGAAGTCCAACTGATCTGCACACTCAAAAATCTTATAAAACCACTAAACTGGAAGCATGTTTTGCCACAGGATAATCTGAGCTTTAATGGAAGTGATTTGATGAAGACCTCCCATTTAAGATACCATAGTTGTCTTTCTGGATGTGGCTTATGTCACTCAGTGTAATTAGTTTTGTTCCATCCATCTACCAAGAAATTTCATTTTTTTAATGGTTGAGCAATGTTCCATTCTATGAAAGTACCACATTTCATTTATTCACTCTTGTGTTCAGAAAAAATTTAGATTGTTTCCAATTTTTATTTTTATTTTTATTTTTTTTATGAGTAGAATAGCGATGTACATGATTGAGCACATGTCACTGTGGAAAGATGAAAAGCCTTTTGGAAGGTCATTGGGAAACCTAATACTGTAGAAGACTCTTAAAATATGAAAATATATGGCAGAAACATAAATGAAATCTCTAAATAACAGGAAAGACAGAGCCCTGACTAGACATCCCTCACCACCAAACGAAGTCTCCAGTACCAGGAATAAGTTACATCTAATTGTGTTGATGGCCAAAGACGCACCGTGGTGAACTCCAAACAACCCAGAATATTGCCAAAAATGTTGGTTGCTCTCCACAAATTGATGGTAAGGACAAATTGCCAAAGACAACAGCTATATAACTCACTGAATATAGAGAAGTAAAGCTGGTGCCTTACATGAGCCTTTATCCCTAATGACTTGTGGTCATGTTACTGGAAGTTTCTCTGCAAACAACCAGAGGACAAAAGTAAATACTGGAATAGGGGAACTTGGGGATAGCATTTGAAATGTATATGCAGAAAATATCTAATTTAACAATGTGCTTTAAAAAAAAGAAAGAAAGAAAAAGAAAAAAAAAAGTAAATACCAACCCAGCTATAAACCCTTTACTCTACAAGCATGACTTGTCTTCAAAATATACTAGTACAATGGTAGCACAGAAGTTGTGGCTTTTAAAACATCATTACATGATTTGAATCTAGGCTCATTACAAATTACAAACCAGATTAAACAATAAATATTCAAATATCCACTAGTTAGTGTGAAATCACATAGTCTTAAATCACCTACATTTTCAGTTAATCATTCCCTCTTCCATCTTCTGTAACATTCCTGAAAAATGAATCCCATTTTTTTTCTTCTATTACTAGAAGACATATTCTGGAAGTATCATAAAACAATGACCAAAATTCTGAATAGGGTGTATGTACATAATTCAGCATCATTTCTCATTATATATATTTTTTCTGTTAAAACTATGACCCTATGCAATCAATCTTATATTCTCTTCCAGTGACTTGACCTCAGGGTACTGTGGGGATCAAGAGACCTTTCAGTGTTCACATCTTTCATGAATTGTTCTTTCATCTTTGAGCATAAAGATAGTAATTTTCATTACAAAAGCAAACTGAAAGGCTTACACTGCTTCACACTCGTGTGATTTATTACAAAATAATGAATAAATACCACACTTTTAGCATTTACATCTTATAATATATCATAATAATTTATGTTATTTAAAGATCTGTTGAATGCTTTTACAGCAATAGAGCATTCTTATCTCTAAGGGCAATGAACAAAAATGGGAAAAGTTTCTATTATCAATGTGTAGTTCTTTATTTACACTCATTTTAGGGACCAAATGGAGTTCATTCAGCATCAGACTAAAGAAAAGCCCTTAGCTCCTAGTGTTACAAACAGGTAGTCCCAAGGGAGGAGGCTTCAATAACAAATAAGAAGTGGTAATAAAATAATCACTGGAGACAGAGGGAGGGACCTGGGTGGAAGAGGGGAGAAGGAGGGGGAAAGGGAACAGGATCAGGTGTGTATGAGATGGGGCCATAATAGAAGCCCATAGGGTCTGGAGAATGAATGGAAATATGCATTTCTTTGGAGGGGGCAATGACAGAACCCTCTAGAAAGTACCTCGGGGGTATGAGACTCTCAGGACTCAATTGGGGTGACCTTAGCCAAAATGCCAACAGTGGGGAAAGGAAACTCAAAGAGTCCACCTCCAGTAGATAGATAGGGCCTCAAGTGTAGGGAAAGGGTTACCAACTGACAGTAAAAATTTCTGATCCAGAATTGTTTCTGTCTAAAAGAATGCAGAGACAAAAAATGGAGACGAGACAGAAGTGAAAGCAGTTCACTGAGCAGCCCAACTTTGGATCCATGTCGTGAGGGAGGCACCAAGGTTTGACACTATTACTGATGCTATGATCTGTTTATAGACAGGAGCCTAGCGTGGCTGTCCTCTGAGAGGCCCTACCAGCAGCTGACTGAAACAGCTACATATATTTTCATCAAACCATTGGACTGAAATCCAGGCCCCCACTATGGTTGAATTAGGGGAAGGGTTGAAGAAGCTGTAGGGAAGGGTGACTCTATAGGAAGACCAACAGTCTTAACTAATTTGGACATCTGGGAGCTTCCAGAGACTGAGACACAAACCAGCCAGCATATGTGGGCTCGTCTGCAGCCTCCGGCACATATAGAGCAGAGAATTGCCTGCATGGTCTGACCTCAGTGGGAGAAGATGCACCTAATCCTGGGGAGATTTGAGGCCCCGGAATGGGGAAAGTCTGGTGTGAGGGAGCACCCTCTTGGAGGAAAGGAGGAGAAGGAATAGAATGAGGAACAATGGAAGGGGGGACCAGGAGGTGGAAAACAGCTGGAATATAAATAAATAAAATATATTTTTTAATCTTTAAATTTTATAAAGTACCATTAGACTAGGACTTTGGTTTATGCAATGAGCTCATTGTGGTTGTTTGTATGAGTATGAGTTAGATGAAGTAAGTTTTATAAATATATCAGGTTCATTTATTAAAATGTCCATTTGAAGGATCCTGTAAGGTAACACCAGCAATAGGGACTTGCCATTGAACTCTGGTAGGCAAACAACAGAAGTGTCAGTTTTCTGCTGGATTTGGGGGTGGCACTCAGAAAGCTCACTGACTTCCAATTCCTAGAGAGGTAGCCCAAGCCAGTTACTGAGGTTTTTCAACCAATAAATTACACCTTCTAGTAGCAGCTTAATGCACTGTATACCCATGCAGGGTATCCTCCATTCAGACTCCTTCCTTCCTTCCTTCCTTCCTTCCTTCCTTCCTTCCTTCCTTCCTTCCTTCCTTCCTTCCTTCCCTCCTTCCTCCCTCCCTCCCTCCCTCCCTCCCTCCCTCCCTTCCTTCCTTCCTTTCTTTTTGTTTTTTTGCTAATAAACCATTTTAAAAATGTTGACATGTATGATGGATGAGACATGAAGAAGTATTAATAGAACATGAATGATTATATTTGTGAAGACAAAATTTTTATGGAATATTGCTTTGTTTAAATTTTTAAAATAAATACTAAGTATGACTTAACATTTACTATTTTAAACTTTGTTGAGCTAAGTCTTAATTAATGTAACTGCCTAACTGACATTTATGTATCAAATACAAACTTATCTTTTATTTTCCAGATCTAAGAGTCATCTTGTATGCTTATTGCTGAGTAGGCTCACTCTTTTAGCTCTTTCTGAACTCTGGTCGGCTGGTTCAACTCAGATGTTTTTGTCTAAACTCTGCAAGCTGACCAATTCAAACTGGCTTCTCACTAAATTGCTCGGCATAGCCTCATAATAACTTTGGTAATCTACTCTTCAGTCTCCTTCTCATCCTTTGGCTTGTACTGTCTTCATCTGTGATCTGTCTTTGTAAATTAGCAATTCTCTCTTCTCTCTCTCTCTCTCTCTCTCTCTCTCTCTCTCTCTCTCTGTCTCTCTCTTTCTCTGTCTCCCCCTCTTTTTCCTGTCTGTTCTTATATGAATTTAGTGTATCCTCTCTCTGACTCATTCTGTCAAATAGTTCTGATTTGTCACTCTATCTAGCTCTCAGTTAGATGCTTTTGTTTGAGATTAAAGGTATGTACTAAAGGTCTGTATATATTTTAGCCAGAGGTATTGAAGGTGATTTTCTGTATCCCAGTGGGATCACACTTATCTAGAAGGTCTTGGGCTGTGATCACTTGCCAGAACAGTTTTGTTTCTTGAACAAAATCCTCTATAGCCAAAAATGGTATCATGTTTGCCATTATGAGACAAAAAAAAAATTCTTTCAACTCTAAATTTTGAAAACATCTTTTTTTCTTAAATTGTATGTATGTGTCCAATGTTTATATCTACTGTACATGTCCTTGTTCAGTTGCATGGGTGTTACATCATGTGTGTGAAGGTCAGGGAAAAGCCTTTATGCTTTCATTCTTTTCCATATTGTTGTAGGCATTTGGAGGATAGAACTTTCAATACCAGGCTTGGGCCACAACCTTAGATTGTAAGCCATCTTGCTAATACCCAGATAAAGCAGTTATTTTATTAAATTGTTTAGACAATTCACATTTCCAATGTATGCAATGGTGCAAAAATACATACTTTTAAATGTATTGTAATGCTCCATAAGAATTAAATATATAAAAGAGAAAAATCCATTAAATTTCAGTCTTTTAAAATTAAAAAAAAAAATAGACACTAGAGAAATCATGTTTTAACATTGTCACCAGTTTTTTCATTCATTTTGTTTGTTTGCTTGTTATTGGGTTTTTTTTGTTTTTTTTGTTTTTTTTTTTTTCAAGACAGGGTATCTCTGTGTAGTCCTGGCTGTCCTGGAACTCACTCTGTAAACCAGGCTGGCCCCGAACTCAGAAATTCGCCTGTCCCTGCCTCCCAAGTGCTGGGATTAAAGGCTTGTACCACCACCACGTGGCTTCTTCATTCATTTTAAGAAAGTAAAATAATATTTTTGAAAACTATAAACTGCTTATCCTTTTTACTTAGAATGAGATAATGAAGTTTTATTGTGCTGAAAGCATTTATCATAAAAATTCATTTTGTCTGTATTCAAAATACTCACTGATTTATTTTCTATCAAAGACATAGAATTAATAGGAAAATAATATGGTTTATAAACTATTAATATATAGAAATTTATTAAAGTTACCTTTGAAAACACACACTAATACATAGTTGACTGACAAATTTTTAAACTCAGCAATCAATAAATCAAAACTGATTCTTCATTACCACAAGATTATTTTAGCTATTTTTTCTAATATTTTTGTGAAAATTAAGTAAATTAGTTATACTGCAGTTCAAGATTTCAGGAGATACTCTAATTTCTGTTCAAATTTTACAAATATAAAAACTTGAGCATCATTCCTATCTGCCTACATCACAGATTGCCTACTTCTTGTTTGGCTTTTGTATGAAGATGGCTTCATATCAACTCTATTGCCTTTGTCAAACTTTATTCTCCAAAGAAGGGAGGCAAGTTCATAAACCATTGGAGCTGTTCAAATCTTGCTTTCAACATTATAAGAAGAAAACCCTTTCCTGTTACTTTGTTTTTGGTGTTGTGTTGTTATTGTTGCTGTTGTTTTCTTTTTTTTCTTTTCTTTCTTTTTTACACTCCAGATTTTATCTCCCTCCTAGTCCAGCCTCTAACTGTTCTACATCCCACACCTCCTTCCTGCACTCATCTTAAGTCTCAAAGAGGATACCAAACTCCCTCTACCCCAAAATACCTCTCCACTCCCTGAGGCCCCATGTCTCACCAGGGTTAGGTGCTCCTTCTCTGACTGAACACAGACTAGACAGTCTTCTACTATATATATATATTAGGGGCCTCATGTCAGCTGGTGTATGCAGCCTGGTTGGTGCTTCAGTGTCTGAGCGATTCCCAGGGGTCCAGATTGAGACTGCTACAAGATCACCCACCTCCTCAGTTTCTTCCAGCTTTTCCCTAATTCAAGGGCAGGGGTCAGAAGGTACTATCCCTTGGATGGGTGTAAATATCTGCATCTGACTATTTCAACTATTTGTTGGACCCTTTACAGGGTAGTCATGACAGGCTACTGTTTGTAACACTATAGCATCAGAAATAGTGTCAGGGGTCTCCCCCTGAACTCAATTACAATATGGCCTGTCACTGGACCTCCTTTTCCTCAGACTCATCTCTATTTTTGTCCCTGCAATTCCTTCAGACAGGAACAATTCTGGGTTGGAGATTTTGACTTTAGGATGGCAACCCTGTTCTATGTGATGTCCTGTCTTTCTCTTGGAAGTGGACTCTACAAGTTCCCTCTCCACACTGTGAATAATTTCATCTAAAGTTCCTCCCATTGAGTCCTGAGAGTCTCTGACCTCTCAAGTCTCTGGTACATTCTAGAGTGTCTCACCCACCTCCTACCTCCCAAGGTTACCTGTTTCCATTCTTTCTGCTGGCTCTCAGAGCTTCAGTCCTGTTCCTCCATAATACCTGATCATGTTCTCCTCTTCCCCTCTCGGACCCCTTTCTTACATAGATCCCTCCCTCCCACTCTCTTGTGATTATTTTCTTCTCCCTCCCAAGTGGGATTGAGGCATCCTCACTTGAAATCTTCAGCCTGTTAACCTTCTTGAATTCTATGGGTTGTATCCTGGGTATTGTGTACTTTTTTGTCTAGTATCCACTTATTAGTAAGTACATACCACATATGTCATTTTGTGTCTCAGTTACCTCACTCAGTATGGTATTTTCTACTTCAATCCATTTGCCTGCAAAACTCATGATGCCATCATTATTAGCTGAGTAGTATTCCATTGTGTAAATGAACCACTTTTCTGCATCCATTGTTCTGTCATGGGACATCTAGGATGCTTCCAACTTCTGGCTATCACAACTAAGGCTGCTATGATTGTGGTGGAGCATGTGCTCCTATGGACATGTTGGCATGAAGGGACATATGCCAACAGTTGTATAGCTGGGTCTTCAGGTAGTTCTATTTCCAATTTTCTGAGGAATCCACAGATTGATTTCCAGAGTGACTGTACCAGTTTGCCATCCCATCAGCAATGCAGGAGTGTTCCTCTTTCTCCACATCCTCAGCAACCTGTGCTCTCATCTGAGTTTTTGATCTTAGATATTCTGATTGGTATAAAGTGGAATCTCAGGTTCATTTTGATTTGCATTTTTCTGATGACTAAGGACCTTGAACATTTCATTAAGTGCTTCTCAGCCATTAGACACTCCTCTGCAAGTTAATACATCATTAGTTTATGACTTCTAGCCAATATTTCATATTCTTCCTTAAAATGAACTGAAAAGCTATTGTCATAGTATTCAAGAGAATACCTGGCTGTAGAGATATGAGAGCATTTCCTCTTTCCCAAGATCTATTTATCACTTTTATTTATGTGTATTATTGTATGAAGTAATATATACCACATGAGAGGATGGGCTGTGACTGACCAAATAAATCAGATCTCTTGTAATTACATGTGACTGTGGGTTCCCTGATGTAGGTTCTTGCTACAGTCCTAGCGTCTGTGCAAGACCTAATAAATGCTTTTAACTGATAATCTCTAGCTCCAGATTCAAGGGAATATGTCCAGAGTTCTATGGGAGCAGGTACTTAGGTCTAAGGCAGGACAATGTTTTGATAAATAGGGAACAAATATTAATAAATACAGTAATTAGTCATGCTTACAATTCTGTCATTTAGGATAATGTGTTTGTTTGAACTAAAGCCTCCTACTTATTGAAGTCATTAATGAATGTCAGCAACACACAATATTCTCACAACTCACCAATATTTGAGAAATGCAAACTGAAAACACTTCTTAGAAAAGTGAGGTCTCTTTCATATTTATAGCAAAGCAAGGAAAACCCCTGAAGAACTTGAAGAAAGTCCACGTGGAGTTGCTGATCACTAGACTCCCTCCAACTTTCCAAAATCTTTGAAACACATAATAGATTTTGTTATAATTATTTTTCTCCATCCCTGCATTCTTCAAATAAAGTACATTTTACTTATTATCATGAACAACCTTATTTGAGGGAGGAAAGCTGGAACTTAAACCAGTATTGTAGTAGCCCTTTCAATAACCCTGTTACATTAATGTAAATGTGTTGTCTTTTGAATTTATATGTGTAGTTTCACATATATTCATATACAAAAATACTTATCACAAATATAACCATGTTTAAATGGGAAGATTATGTCCATAGACAAGAATATTTTTAAAATACAATAAAATCCGAAATTAAGTACCATCATATTTTATTTTTTTTTTATTTTTATTAAATATTTTCTTCATTTACATTTTTTCTGTGTTGGAATATTTATTTAAACACTTTAATTTGTTAATTTCAGAAACATTAGATGTGGTCAATAGAAGATTTTTCACAGGTACTTGAAATAAGATCCAACATATGTAAATACAATTAATAAATGCTATCCCCAAAGTCCCCTGTACCCTCCCCCCACCCTGCTCCCCTACCCAATCCACTCCCACTTCTTGGCCCTGGCCTTCCCCTGTACTAGGGTGTATAAAGTTTGCAAAACCAAGGGGCTTATCTTCTCAATGATGGCTGACTAGACCATCTTCTGCTACATATGCAGCTAGAGACACAAGCTCTTGGAGTACTGATTAGTTCCTATTTATTTTCCACTTACAGGGTTGCAGACCCCTTCAGCTCCTTGAGTACTTTCTCTAGCTCCTCCATTGGGGGCCCTGTGTTCCATCAAATAGATGACTGTGATCATCCACTTCTGTATTTGCCAGGCACTGGCATAGCCTCACAAGAGACAGCTATATCAGGGTCCTTTCAGCAAAACCTTGCTAGCATATCAATAGTGTCTGCATTTGGTTAGTGATTATGGGATGGATCCCTGAGTGGGGCAGTCTCTGGATGGTCCATCCTTTCTTCCTAGGTCCAAAGTTTGTCTCTATAACTCTTTCCATGGGTATTTTATTTCCTATACTAGGGAGGAATGAAGTATGCAAGTGTTGGTCTTCTTTCTTCTTGATTTTCTTGTGTTTTATAAATTGTATCATGGGTATTCTAGGTTTCTGGGCTAAAAAACACATATTAGTGAGTGCATATCAAGTGACTTCTTTTGTGATTGGGTTACCTCACTCAGGATGATATCCTTCAGATATATCCATTTGGCCAAGAATTTCATAAATTCATTGTTTTTAATAGCTGAGTAGTACTCCATTGTGTAAATGCACCACATCTTCTGTATCCATTCCTCTGTTGAGGAACATCTGGGTTCTTTCCAGCTTCTGGCTATTATAAATAGGGCTGCTATGAATAGTGAAGCATGTGTCCTTATTACCATTTGGAACACATTCTGGATATATGCCCAGAAGAGGTATTGCTGGATCCTCCTGTAGTACTATGTCCAGTATTCTGAGAAACTGCCAGACTGATTTCCAGAGTGGTTGTACAAGCTTGCAATCTCACCAGCAATGGAGGAGTGTTCTTCTTTCTCCACATCCTTGCCAGCATATACTGTAATGTGAATTTTTGATCCTAGACATTCTGACTGGTATAAGGTGGAATCTCAGGGTTGTTTTGATTTGCATTTTCCTGGTGATTAAGGATGTTGAATATTTTTTCTAGTGCTTCTCAGCCCTTTGGTATTTCTCAGTTGAGAATTCTTTGTTTAGCTCTGAACCCCATTTTTAATGGGGTTATTTAAATTTCTGGAGTTCAGCTTCTTGAACTCTTTGTATATATAGGATATTAGTCTCCTATCAGATTTATGATTGGTAAAAATTCTTTCCCAATCTGTTGTTGGCCTTTTTGTCTTATTGACAGTATCATTTGCCCTACAGAAGCTTTATAATTTTATGATATATCATTTGTTGATTCTTGATCTTACAGCACAGGCCATTGCTATTTTGTTTAGGAATTTCTCCCCAGTGCCCATATCTTCAAGGCTTTTCCCCACTTTCTGCCCTATGAATTTCAGTGTCTCTGGTTTTATGTGGAGGTCTTTGATCCACTTCGACTTGAGCTTTGTATAAGGAGATAGGAATGTATCAATTCACATTCTTCTACATGTTGACTGACAGTTGTGCCAGCACCATTTGTTGAAAATGCTGTCTTTTTTCCACTGGATGATTTTAGCTCCCTTGTCAAAGATCAAGTGACCAAAGGAGTGTAGGTTTATTTCTGGATCTTCAATTCTATTCCATTAATCTACATGTCTGTCTCTGTACCAGTACCATGCACTTTTTATCACAATTGATCTGTAGTACAGCTTCAGATCAGGCATGGTGATTCCCCCAGAGGTTCTTTTATTGTTGAGAATGGTTTCTGCTATCCTGGGGTTTTTTGTTATTCCAGATGAATTTGCAAATTGCCCTTTCTAACTCAGTGAAGAATTGAGTTGGAATTTTGATGGGGATTGCATTGAATCTGTAGATTGCTGTATTCCCCTCCCACAGCATGCTTCAGGTTGGGGCAGACCTGGTTGCCATGAAGGCAGTCCACCCATAGGTGACTCTTCAGCTAAGGCTGGCTTTCTTTGTTGTGCTAAATGCCTCTGTGCATCTCCTGGAGCCTGCTAACTGTTGCTGTGCCTTGCCCAGATCCTGCTTCCTGCTGAGACAACCTTGAGACAATACACAGTGCCCAGGACTTCAGACAGCTTGCA
Source organism: Mus minutoides (assembly GCA_902729485.2). Taxonomy (NCBI): domain Eukaryota; kingdom Metazoa; phylum Chordata; class Mammalia; order Rodentia; family Muridae; genus Mus; species Mus minutoides. The sequence continues at coordinate 827,993 of LR749719.1, forward strand.
GGTACTGGCTGTGGGCCAGGCCTACCTCATGTAACCAAGAAAGATACTTGAGTAATGTTAGAGTTGCCTTAAACCAAGAATCATTTTGGCGTCCATATTTCCCTCCCATCTAGTCTCTTTCATCCCCATTTCACCTCCCAGGAAACTCAGTTCTTGGGTAGTCCATGAGGGGCATACCCAACAGATTGCTTTGAGCACGATAGCCATTTCTACTATATTAATTCTGCCAACCCATGAGCATGGGAGATCTTTCCATCTTCTAAGATCTTCTTCAATTTCTTTCTTCAGAGACTTAAAGTTCTCCTCATATAGATATTTCTCTTCCTTAGTTAGAGTCACAGCAAGGTATTTTATATTTTTTGTGACTCTTGTGGATGGTGTTGTTTCCCTAATTTCGTTCTCATCCTGTTTATCCTTTGTATAGAGAAAGCATACTGATTTGTTTGAGTTAATTTTTATATCCAGCTACTGCACTGAAGCTGTTTATCAGGTTTAGTTGTTCTCTGGTGGAATTTTTAAGGTCACTTATATATGACTATCATATCATCTTCAAATAGTGATATTTTGACTTCTTCCTTTCCAATTTGTATCCCACTTCATCTCCATTTGTTGTTGAATTGCTCTGGGTAGGACTTCAAGTACTATATTGAATAGGTAGGGAGAAAGTGGGCAGCCTTGTCTAGTCCCTGATTTTTGTGGGATTGCTTCCAGCTTCTCTCCATTTACATTGATGTTGGCTACCAGTTTGCTGTACATTGCTCTTATTATTATTAGGTATGGGCCTTGAATTCCTGATCTTTGCATGACTTTTATCATGCAGGGGTGTTGAATTTTGTCAAATGCTTTCTCAGCATCTAACAAGATGATCTTGTGGGTTTTGTCTTTGAGTTTGTTTATATAGTAGATTATGTTGATGGATTTCCATATATTAAATCATCCCTGCATCCCTGGGATGAAGTCTACTTGGTCATGGTGGATGATCATTTTGATGTGTTCTTATATTCGGTCTGAGAGGATTTAATTGAGTATTTTTGCATCGATATCCATAAAAGAAATTGGACTGAAGTTCTCTTTCTTTGTTGGATCTTTGTATGGTTTAGGTATCAGACTACTTGTGGCTTTATAGAATGAATTGGCTAGAGTACCTTCTGTTTCTATTTTGTGGAATAGTTTGAGGAGAGTTGGAATTAGGTCTTCTTTCAAGGTCTCTGCACTAAACCCGTCCTTTTTTTAGTTTGGAGATTATTGATGACTCCTAATGATTTTTTTTTTTTTATGGGAAATGGGAATTTTAAGATTGTTAATCTGAAGTGGGAGTGGGTGGGCAGGGGAACAGGGCAGGGGGAGGGGGGGAACTTTCGGGATAACATTTGAAATGTAAATTAAGAAACTATCTAATAAAAAAAAGTTTGGAGCTAAAAAAAAAAGATTGTTAATCTGATTCTGATTTAACTTTGGTACCTGGTATCTATCTAGAAAGTTGTCCATTTCATCCAGGTTTTCCAGTTTTGTTGGGTATAGACTTTTATAGTAGGATCTGATGATGTTTTGGATTTCCTCGGGATCTGTTGTTATGTCTCCTTTTTCATTTATGGTTTTGTTAATTAGGATACTATCCCTGTGCCCTCTAGTTAGTCTGGCTATGGGTTTATATATCTTGTTGATTTTCTCTAAGAACATGTTTCTGGTTTGGTTGATTCTTTGAATAGTTCTTTTTGTTTCTACTTGGTTGATTTCACGCACGTTTGATTATTTCCTGCCATCTACTCACCTTGGTAAATTTGCTTTCTTTAGTTCTACAGCGTCTAGTCGTGCAGTCAGGATGCTAGTGTATGCTCTCTCTAATTTCTTTTTGGAGGCACTCAGGGCTATGAGTTTTTCTCTTAGAACTGCTTTCATTATGTCTCATATGTTTGGGTATATTGTGGCTTCATTGTTGTTAAACTCTAAAAAGTCTTTAATTTCTTTTTTTTTTTTTAATTTCATCCTTGACCAAGGTATCATTGAGTAGAGAGTTGTTCAGTTTCCATGTGAACGTTGGCTTTTTATTATTTATACTGTTATTGTAGATCAGCCTTAGTTCATGGTTATCTGATAGGGTGTATGGGATAATTTCAATATCTTTCTATCTGTTAAGGCCTGTTTTGTGACTGATTATATGGTGAATTTTGGAGGAGGTACCATGAGGTCCTGAGAAGAAGGTATATCCTTTTTTTTTTTTTTAGAATAACATGTATAAGTGCCCACATTACCGCCTCGCTGGCAAGAACGGACATGGGCACCAGAATCCTTCTACAATCATACCTTTAGTACATCATGTGGAGAAAGAGGGTGAGCCCAAGATGGGTCCCGCTTAAATACACCTCAGTGTGACCTGTGTCGTCAGGATTGGCTGACCGCCCATTACCTCAAGTTATGCCCCGGGATGGGCGGTGACTTACATGGCTTTGTCACAAGTGCATGCGCACTGAACTTGTTTGCTTGTCCCAGGATGGGGGTGGTGACAGGATGTCAGCGCTAACTTGGAATGGAGGCAGAACCAGCTCGGGCGTGGCTCTCTACAAAAATGTTCTGTAGATATCTGTTAAATCCATTTGTTTCAAAACTTCTGTTAGTGTGCATGTTTCTAGGCTTCGTTTTTGTTTCCAGGATCTTTCCATTGGTGAGAGTAGGGTGTTGAAGTTTCCCACTATTTGTGAGTTGCAACGTGTACTTTGAGGTTCACTGAAGTTTCTTAATTGAATGTGGCTGCCTTTGCATTTGGAGCATAGATATTTAGAATTGAGCATTTATCTTGGTAGATTTTACCTTTTATGAATATGAAGGGCCCCTCCCTGTCTTTTTTGATAACTTTGGATTGAAAGTCAATTTTATCTGATATTAGAATGGCTACTCCAGCTTGTTTCTTTGGACCATTTGCTTAGAAAATTGTTTTCCAAGCTCTGAAGTAGTGTCTGTCTCTGTCCCTGAGGTGGGTTTCCTGTAAGCATTGGTTCCTGTTTGTGTAGCCAGTCTATGTCTTTTAATTGGAGAATTAAGTCCATTGATGTTAAGAAAAATCCAAGAAAAGTAATTCTTGCTTCTTGTCCTTTTTGTTTTTAAAGTTAGGATTCTGTTCTTGTGGCTGTCTTCTTTTAGGTATGTTGAAGGATTACTTCTTGCTTTTTCTAGGGTGTAGTTTACATCTTTGGGTTGGTGTTATCCATTAATTATCCTTTGAGGAGCTGGATTAGTAGAAAGATATTGTGTGAATTTGATTTTCTCATGGAATACTTTGGTTTCTCCATTTATGGTAATTGAGAGTTTTGCTGGGTGTAGTAGCCTGGAGTGGCATTTCTTTTCTCTTAGTGTCTGTGTAACATCTGTCCAGGATCTTCTTTATTTCATAGTCTCTGGTGAGAAGTCTGGAGTAATTCTAATAGGTCTGCCTTTATATGTTACCTGACCTTTTTCTCTTACTGCTTTTAATATTCTGTCTTTATTTAGTGCAGCTGCTGTTCTGATTATGTGTCTGTAGTTATTTCTTTTCTAATCCAGTTCTGCAGGCTTCTTGTATGTTCCTGGGCATCTCTTTCTTTAGGTTTGCGAAGTTTTCTTCTATAATTTTGTTGAAGATATTTGCTGGCCCTTTAAGTTGAAAATCTTCATTCTCATCTATTCCTATTATCCTTAGTTTTGGTCTTCTCATTGAGTCCTGGATTTCCTGGATTTTTTGAGTTAGGATCTTTTTGCATTTTGCTTTTTTTTTTATTGTTGTATCCATGTTCCCTATGGAATCTTCTGTACCTGAGATTCTCTCTTCCATCTCTTGTATTCTGTTGCTGATGCTCACATCTATCGTTCCTGATTTCTTTCTTAAGGTTTCTAATCTCCAGGGTTGTCTCCCTTTGGGTTTTCTTCATTGTTTCTACTTCCATTTTCAGATCTTGGATGGTTTTGTTCAATTCCATCACCTGTTTGGTTGTGTTTTCCTGTAATTATTTAAGGGATTTTTGTGTTTCTTCTTTAAGGACTTCTATCTATTTTGCAGTGTTTTCTGTAGTTCTTTAAGGACTTCTACCTCTTTAGCAGTCTTCTCCTATAATTCCTTGAAGGATTTTTGTGCTTCCTCTTTAATGTCTTCTAACTGTTTAGCAGTGTGCTCCTGTATTTCTTTAAGTGGTATTCTACATTTTTTACAATGGCCTAGGAGAACATACCATAAAGATTTTTTCTGTACATATGTGCCTTTGCAACTCTTATTTCTTGACAATTTCACACATATATACAATGCATTTTGATTATTCACCGTAGTTGCTCATTAATAACACTTCCTTATTTATTTTTTCCCTCTTTGTTCTACTTTATGATTTTGTTGTAGAGTGTTTATATGCTATGTCTCCATGAACACCCTAACCATTTCTTAAATCATGTCAGCAAGCCTGATTTCTCTCTCTCTCTCTCTCTCTCTCTCTCTCTCTCTCTAGTATAGAATAGAGATTATTCAAGACATGTGGGTGATAGGGTGAGTATAAGGATTAGAGACAGAGAGAAGAGAAAGACAGAGAGAAGAGAAAGAGAGAGAGAATGGAGTAGAGCCTGTCCATGAGCATGTGGAGAGAGAGGAGGAAGGGGAATGGGGAGAAAGAGAGAGCAGGAGTGAGGGTCAGCACAGGAGCAAAAGAGGAATATGCTGTCCCAATCTTTCTCATTAAGGCTGTTCAGATACAAGTAATATCCTTCTCATATTCCATGTTCTATCTTTAGACATGGAAACATCAATTGGGTTAAATATTGTCATACCATAAATTTTACTTCTTAATCCTTAAAGTTATATATTTCCTGACACCTGCTTAATAACTTTTCTATACTATTCCATGAAGGATTCTTGTCTGAGAAGAGATGGGGCTATTTACTAGAGGATGAACAACACACACTTACTACATCATTGAAGAAAATGACTTTTGAAAAAAATTTTTTTTTAATTTATTTATTTATTTTTTTATTATATGTAAGTACACTGTAGCTGTCTTCAGACACTCCAGAAGAGGGCGCCAGATCTCGTTACGGATGGTTGTGAGCCACCATGTGGATGCTGGGATTTGAACTTATCACCTTCGGAAGAGCAGTCGGGTGCTCTTACCCGCTGAGCCATCTCACCAGCCCCGAAAAAAAAAAAATTTGTTCTATTACAAACCTCATATCTATCTATGCAAGTATTCCCAACAATTTATATAAGTATTTAATTAAGTATTTCAGATTAAACAACAATGAGATTTCACACATACTTATTAGAATGCATGAAATATAAGCAGTTCACAGTTCTGAAGTACAAAATGAATGAAGAGTGAGAGGCATTATCATTCATTCTTGGGGGGATAAAATGCTATAAACAATTTGGGAAAACATTCAGTGACTTACTATAAAAATAATTAACCTTACTATGTAATTCAGTAATCATGGTTCTATGTACTAACAGATCTACATTACTAAAAAAAAAATCATCCTTCTTTTGTGTGTATATGTTTAAAATCAGTGTTAATAACTAAAGTTATCCAGGATGTTCTTCAAAATGTAGATAAAGAGTGGTGTACACATATAATTTTCCAGCAAAAAAAAAGATATTGGTAATTTATAAATTTATTTTACTGTATGAAAGAAGCCTATCCTTAAACTCTACAGACCAGATTTCCATAGTCATATAAGATTTTGTGAAAACAAAACTTGAGACAGATAGATTCAGGAAAATTTGTTACGGGTCTCAGGAATAGTAAGGACAGAGCATTTAGTGAAGTTCAGGATATGTTACTACAAATAGCAGCATCTGACACAGAGTGTAATAGTGACCATGTCACTAAGCATTTATTAAATCACATGGAACTATATAGTATAGATAAGTACACTTTAAAGTATGAAAAATCTGATCACATCAAAGGACATAATACAAAATGTTAAAAAGAACATTGCATGTATCCAAACATCCTTAGTATGAGAGACAGCAGTAAATATTGCTTGCTTGAATGGTTTAGGAAATTAGTGGCATGTATGTGAAGCCATAGTAAGTACATAATACTTTACCATAAGATTATTTATGATTAAACACATGTACTAGTTTCATTAATTAAGTAATGAATGTGAATGCCTGAAAGTCAAGTTTATCTGTGATAGAGGAATTCATGAAGTATTACAGACATTAACATTTTCATGAAGCAATGGATTGAAGCTAGATGTACTGAAACAATAGATTGAAATTGGACACACACACAGGAGAGAGAAAGAGAGAGAGAGAGAGAGAGAGAGAGAGAGAGAGAGACTTTTTCTTAGGACCCCAAGTATTTCAGATTTTAAACTTTTAATTTGTGTACTGAATATTTACATCTGCATAATGAGACTGCTAGAAATAACACTCAAATTTAAACACTAAGTTTATTTGTGTTTTATTTGTATCTTATACATAAAACCTGAAGGTAATTTTGTATAATATTTTTAGTTCACCTACCTGTGGGCTGTAACCTGTCACAGATGCAAAATTTTCCACAGATGACATCAAGTTACTGTTTCCAAAGCAACCAATTTGGTAAAATCTATTATTTGAATTTTCAGATTAAGGTTTTATACTCAGAAATTAGTTGGTATAAGCACATGTTACATACTAAAGCTGATACACAAGATGTGCTTAAGTTTCCTTAGCTTTTGGAGCTTCAATGCAAACATATCCCAGTAGCAACAAAATCACTCAAAATCAAGTTGATTTCAATTGCATTCTCCAGAAAACTCAATGATGACCCCTAGAATACATGGCTGACTATATATACATATATATTTACGATATATATGTATATGCTATATATATAGTATAGATTGAGATTGGACACACAGGGGAGAGAGAGAGAGAGAGAGAGAGAGAGAGAGAGAGAGAGAGAGAGAGGCTTTTTCTTAGGACCCTAAGTGTTTTAAATACTAAAAAAAAAAAAAAAATTAGAAAAAAATAAAAAAGAAGAGTTTGATTTTTGCTTCAGCTTTATTACATTTCCCAGAGTCCACTGTAGTGAGTGAGGTCTCTGAGTTCCAGAGGAGGCACATTTTTCTGGGTGTTAATGACAGTGTTTAGTGCTGGTGTCAAAACATAAGAGTTTAGGATAATTATGATCCCAGGTATTGATATATTTGTGTTTGTTTATGTGTGTGTGAATTATGTGTGAATTATGTGTCTATTCCAACATTTTAAACACATTTTTATTAGATAGTTTCTTTATTTACATTTCAAAAGTTATGCACTTCCTGGTTTCCCCTCTGAAAATCCCCTACCACTTCTCCCCACCCCCTGCTCACCAAACCACCCACTTCTGCTTCCTGGCCCTGGTATTCTCCTATACTTGGGCATTGAGCCTCCACAGGACCAAGGCCCTTTCCTCCCATTGATGACCGTCTAGACCATCCTCTGCTACATATGCAGCTGGAGCCATGGTTCCCTCCATCCTTACTCTTTGGTTATTTCAACATTTGTGTTGTCTCTTTTGGATTTTAGGAATATGTGGCAGCTGTTGGTTGACAGGTAGAAAGTGCTTCTTTATTTCTACCTGGACTCACCACTGAGATTCCTACATAATTATACACCCAGGATAGGAATAAACTATTATACAATCAGAATAAGAATAATATATGCAAAATCAACACACATATGTAAATGTAAATCAAGTCTATACTTTTAAAAAAAAGTACTTTTCTTGCCATGAGTTTCAACCTGAGTCTTTATACATACTTTGTAAACCATGTAAATACTGTCAGTAATGTGTAATCTTAATTCTGTTTTTTACTTTTTGGTTTTTAAAACAATCTTACTAAGGTGCCCTGTCAGGTCCCCACCTCCTTAGGTATAGGCTTAGCCCCATGTATATCCGAGTTTACATGACTTCCTCTATTCCTAGAATCTCAGCTTTCACAAACCTATGTAAAGTAATAAAAATCAAGCAACTTTGACTTTTTTTTTTTTTTTAGACAGGATTTCTCTGTATAGCCCTGGATGTCCTGGAACGTACTCTGTAGGCCAGCCTGGCCTCAAACTCAGAAATCCACCTGTCTCTTCCTCCCAAGCTCTGGGATTAAAGGCATGTGCCACCACTGTCCTGTAGCAACTTTGATTTTATACTAGAGTCACACCAAGAATTATCCAGTAGACTACTGATATGTTCATAAAAATTGTACAATATTATTTCATCTATCTATAGAGTTTATGTTATTGCCTTAACAATATTAAAGTATTCAAATACATAGTATTATTCACTATGTAGCAATAAAAAAAAGTTAAAGTAAATTTCTTCTTGATTATGTGGGCATTCTATTGGAAACTTTTTTATATTTAACAATTTTTGGTTGGTATTAATGTCTCTCTGTGAATCTTGAGTAGACATGGTAGAAGAAGAACATTGTTTTATTCATACTATTTTTCATATGGTATATTAACAGTAGGATATTATTTTAATGATCTCATTGTAAATAAATAAATCCGTCATCTTAATGTAAGTTTGCTTTGGATGATTGTGTGTTGCACTAAAATAAGACATTCACATTTGAATTTAAAAGTAGTAAGACAAAGTGTGGTCTGTTCCTTTTCTTGTCATTGTGATATAATGCTCTGACAAGCATCTTAAGGGACAGAAGGTTCATGATGGTTCACAGTTAGAGGTTATAGTTCAGGACAGTGAGGATGTCACAGCAGCAGAAGCTTAAGGCGGTTGGTCTCATTGTATCTATAGTCAAGAAATTGATAGTGATTAAAATTTATCACTGGTAATATACATTTCTTCAGTTATATAGTCCATATATGGTTCACAATCTCCTCCAGGGAATCTTGCCAGCTCTACTGGACAGTTCTCTCTACCTCAATTAACAATAAAGGCAATTTTCAGCTTAAGACTACAAAAAAAAAAAAAATCTCTAAAAGCAGCAGAAGAAGCCCATCTTCTATGTGACAGTCAAGTCTGTCAACCTGACATTTTACATACCCTTAACAATTGCCGGCTCCATGCTCATGTGGACAATATTCTATTAGAGCTAAAAAATAGTATGTGAGACCAAACCAAAATGAAAAATGAGTAAGCATCAGATTTATCTGACAAACCTGCTTTAAATATAATTTTGTGTGTGGTCACGAAATACAGATGCCTAAACAATTTTGTAGACAGACTTCTTCCCCCACCTGACCTAGCTGTCACAGTTCTTAAAACTGAACTACTGCAGGTGCATTTCTTGGAAAGTAAACTGATTTATTTTACAAATGGCACATGTTTCTGAACTGTTCCTCTGACTTGGGCTGACATTTTGACATAAATAAATATAATGTAATACTTGTTCTGTTACACAAAACATTTAGATTCATAAAAAATGTTGACTTTTCTCAGAGAAGAAGCAGAGATTCTACTGGTAACCTACATGATATATAGAGTATGTGGTGAACCACCGCAGTTGCATACACAAACTTTTCTTGCATACTGCTCATTTATTAAAGAGGCATGGAACCAACTTATTATTGACCCCATTTTCTTTATGAGCCTTCCAGTAGTCAATCTGACATAGCATAAAGCAAGTATTCCCTTGCAATCATGTTTTTAGTATGACTTATTTAATGTGGCTAATGATCATAGTAATATATATACAAAACTTTTCCAATTATTATATTTATTTATTTATTGAGAATATCATACATGAGTATTGCATTTATAGCATTATTTTTTCCCACACATCTTCTTTCTCCAAATTCTTTCATATACCCCACTACTCAAATTCATGGGGAAGTCTTACTCTTTAATTATGATTGACTTATATTATATACACACACACACACACACACATATATATATGTGTGTGTGTGTGTATATATGTATATATATATTCACATATATATATATCGTATGTATCAAAAAAGCTTGCAGACTTTATTTAGCATTGCTTAAATAAATTTAGGGTTGTTCACTTTAGATTAGGTAACTTATCAGGAGTCATCTGTGGAGAAGACTGCATCTAACACTCTTGCCAGGCAGCCATCTTAACTTCACTTAGAAGTGAGGCCATGTAGATGTTCCCACATATACACTGGCATGTCAACAGTATGACAATGGGGAGGCATTCTATAATTTTTGTTCATGTAATCATGTTGTGAAACGAGAGTGTCTTCCCTGTCACATACAAAACACAGTATCTCCCTGGAGACATGCTTGCTGTCTAATTCTTACAAATTTGCTGTTTCCTCTCAGCAATGGTCCCTGAGTTTTTATTGTAGGGTTTGCTTTGCAGACATAGAAACTGAGATTTGGCTCCCTGTAGTAAGTTGTACTCTTCATTCTCACCAGTCTCTGCAGAAAAAAAAAATAATGAGGGGTAAGAGCTAACATTATCTATAAGTTTAAGGATATCTATTCAGAAAGCAAAGTTGAGGGATGTGTCAGTATTACATAATCATCCAACGTCTGTGGTTGATATCTTAATGTTACAGTAACTAGCACATTTTCCCATCTATTGAGGTTACCTTTAACCTAACTGTGAATCCCCTGCTTACTCCCAGGGTATAAATGTAAATATTGTACTGTTCTAGTTATCTTGCTCTTCTAGTCATTACTATGGCTCACAGGTATTATAATTGGTTAAGATTTTCTCCCTTGGCCACTTGAATACTTGGTACTGTGGGGTCTAGTCTCTAGAGAGGATGTGTCAGGGCCAATTGCAGCTGGAATGCCTAAAGTCCTGTTTTTAAAGCATACAGTCTCTCCATCAATAAAGTCTTATCCCCAATACCTTGAGGCGACTAAAGATAATAGCAATAGTGTATAATCTTGAGACAGAGTGGAAATCTTTTAAACTCAACAAACCAAAAATTCTAAATTTCTGGGCTAATATTCATTTATCAGTGAGTGCAAATCATGTGAGTTCTTTTGTGACTGGGTTACCTCACTCAGGATGATACTCACCAGATACATTCATTTGCCTAGGAATTTCATATATTCATTGTTTTTGATAGATGAATAGTACTTCATTAAATACATGAAACTCAAGAAGGAAGAACAAAGTGTGGATACTTTGTCCCTCCTTAGAATGGGGAACAAAATACCCATGGAAGGTGTTATAGAGACAAAGTTTGGAGCTGAGATGAAAGAATGGAACATCCAGAGACTGTCCCACTCAGGGACCAGCCCATAATCAGCCAACAAACCTAGACACTTTGCACATGCCAGCAAGAATGTCCTAGTCGGACATCATTAGGAAGAGAGGCCCCTTGGTCTTGCAAACTTTATATGCCCCAGTACAGAGGAACACCAAAGCCAAGAAGTGGGAGTGAGTGGGTAGGGGAGCAGGGCACGGGTAGGGTATAGGGGACTTTTGCAATAGCATTTGAAATGTAAATGAAGAAAATATCTAATAAAAAATTGGAAAAATGTTCACTATTTACAAGGAAATATGGGTTATCAATATGAATGTTTTACTTAAAAGTTTGACTTGAGAATATCTAAGAAAATGATATTTTATTGAAAAGACCAAAAAAAGTAAAAAAAACAAAAAACAAAAACAAACAAAAAATTCAAAAAGAGGTTTGATACTTATGATCCCTGGGAGAAATATTGCCACTCCAAGTGGCATATTTTCATTTCAGCTACAGATGCATACACATGCATGCACACACGTGCACGCACACACACACACATACACACACACACAAACACACACACACACACTACACACTTTTAAATAAACATGAAATAATACAGTTCTGAATGGTTTTACTTCAACTCTCTTAGTGCTATTTATTACTCAACCTTCTCTCTCTTGCTTTGTTGATTCTTCTCACTCCCCAGGAAGACCAAGCCTTTGTTAGACTTATTTACCTTTCACAGCATTCATGTCCCATGGAGTTCTTCTCCCTAAAACTCCTGCTCTTTTCCCACAACTCTATGGTACCTTTTTAACTTTCTGGTACCTCAGGCTACTTAAGGTAATATATTCATATCTAAAGATTTGAAGTAGGTTTCAAAATTTTAAAAAGGATGCCTTAATGTGCTTTGAGTTGCTGTGGAAAAACACTATGAAGAAAAGCAACTCAGTGAAGACAGAATCTATTTAACTTAAATATTCCACTAATAGCTAATCATGGAGAGAAACCAAGACAGGAGCTAAAACAGAGACCATAGAGAAATGTTGCTTACTGGTCTGCATTCCATGCCTGGCTCAGCCTGCCTTCTTATATAAGCCATGGCCACCAACTACAAGGTAGAGCATCCCACAGCTGGTCCCACACAAATCATCTTTCTTGAGAATGTGTCCTGCATACTTGCTTATGGGCCAATATGGTGGAGGCGTTTTCTCAGTAGATGTTCCTACTTTCCAGGTAATTCAAGATTGTGTAAGGTTGACAAAAAGATCTGACAAGCACAGAAAATATGTAGTGTGTGTCATTATTGTTCTGTGATCACTCACTCAGTAATATATTTTCTAGTTTGATTCATTCACCTGTAAGCATCATAATTTCATTTTTCTTTACATATGAATAGTATACCATTGTGTATGTATTATATATTTATTATCTATTCAGCTATTAGAGTACTTAAAGAACAAGTTATACATAAGTGTTAGAACTTATATCCCCAAATTCAATAAGTAACACTGCTTCACTAGTAATATGTGGGATTGAACATCACAAACCCAGTAAGCTATTTCATTAATCTTTTGCTTATACTATGTCAAAATATTATATAATTCATAGCTAATATGAACATATTTAACTCAAATCCATTGAGATCCTCCTTAAACTGTTTTCATGCAAAAATTGTATTAACCAGTAATCTGACATTGAAAATAGACAAACACAAAGTTAGTTGACTCACTGATGAACCTAAATTAAAGCGCTTGTTTCCTATTTAAAAGTTGTCATGTTAATGAGCTTTGAAAAAATTATTCTCAAAAACTGGCCCTCCAGATGGCATGGATCCCCGTGCACACATAAATATGCCAGAGATATCACACACAAAAAAAGTGTTCTAGGCAACTGTGGGCACTGGCTGCTCTGCCTTGGGAAGCTTGTGGAAAGGAATATTGAACATTGTCCTTGTTGAATAGGGAATGCCACTGGAATATCAAAAACACCAAGGAAATGCCAGGAGTCAGGTCAACAATGTTCCCTCCTATATTTCCCAGGCTGTACAGGGGCCTTCTTGATGAGAAAAAGATAAGAACATATTGTATTATGGATCCCGCTTGCAAGATGATTCACATGTTCATTTGGAGAAGAAGTGTTTTTCTGAATAATAACAAAATGATGATTTGAGTTAATTATTCCCCCTTAATGCCAATAATTACTGTAATGTCTTAGTCTCCTTCTCAACTTGGCCAGAAGAGAGTAAAATTTCATTCCCCTTCTCCTCTTCCACCTTCTTTTCTCTTTGTATCATTCTTGGAGGAAAGCAAGGTTGAACACAAAATGCAAGTATATGCTAACAAGAAAACTAGTAACTAATTGATGCTCAGGCAACAGTGGGATTGTGAAGTTTGTTCCTAATGACCTCATCAATCTGGCCAATACTGCTTCTGAGTTTCAGCTCAGATTCTAATACTCATGAGTACATTCTTGAGCCAACATGTCAGGATTTTGATGAAAAAAATCACACTTATTGCCAAATTAACAAAATGCATGGTGGGATCATAAAGAAGTCAGCTGATGTAAAAAGCTTCCTGTCAACATAGGTCAAAATATTTATTATATTCAACTGTGGTAGCATGTTTTGTGGGTGTTTGGTTGCTTTTCACAATGGTGAAGAGTAATTTCTACAGATGATATGATTTTGTAACATTATTTATTCTTGTCTCTATCTTTACTTTTGTTAAGAGGCTAGTTCTAGAAAGACTAGATCTGTCATTTTATTATACATTCTTCAATAATAATTAAAATTTTAATTAGTTTTTCTGGGGTTGAAAAATAGTTCAGTCAATAAAAAGTTTTTCTTGAAAGCATGAAGATATGTGTTTGCTAAATTGAACATACATTAAAAATTCTCTTAGGCAGGGTAGCTCATACTTGTATTCCAAGTACTGAGGAAATAATAAAGACAGGTAGCTACTTAGAGATCAGAAAGCAAGAAGCTAAGTTTACTAGGTGAAGTTCAAGCCAATGAAAAACTTGCCTATAATAAAAAGGTTAGGTGGGATGGGGGCTGGGGACATCCACGTGGAGACACTGGGTAGGGAGGAGGTATGGGATGTGGAACAGTTCGAGGGTAGATGGGGGAAATAAAATATAGAGTGTAAAAAATAAATTAATTTTTAACAATTTAAAAAAGATTAAATTATAAAAAACTAAAATTGTCCATTGTTGAAAAAATAAAAGGAAGAGAAGAGAAGAGAAGAGAAGAGAAGAGAAGAGAGGAGAGGAGAGGAGAGGAGAGGAGAGGAGAGGAGAGGAGAGGAGAGGAGAGGAGAGGAGAGGAGAGGAGAGGAGAAGAGAAGAGAAGAGAAGAGAAGAGAAGAGAAGAGAAGAGAAGAGAAGAGAAGAGAAGAGAAGAGAAGAGAAGAGAAGAGAAGGGTGTGTAACTCCTATGTCAGAACACTCAAGTTAACATTTAGGCCCAGGACTAAAGGGATATATTCATATACAAGGGTACTAACATATTTTTGAACATGTAGTCACATGAATAGGTACACACATATGCATGAAGCAAAACAAAAGTCCTTTTCTGCCAGTGATATTTTGAATCTCAAATCAGCTGTGTTATTTTGAGGACTAGTGAGTACCACATTTCCCCTCCCAAGAAGAAAATGTGTCATCCTTGATTTTATCAGTCTTTAAAGTTGAAATCATCAGTGTTCCTAATGAATAACTATTAATAAAAATATTGTATAACTGTCTAGCCATTTGTAATTAACATACTTGAAGAGATTCGCAAGCTAGAGATAGTGTCAAAAAGATACGGAGACAATATAGAAGGAAGTTATACTAACAATATGATGACTGGGAAAATAAATTTCTGCTCCCATTTTAGTTTTGATTCTCATATAACTGTGACCTACAGATAAATAACTGCATTTCAACAAGTGGAAAAAGTAGAAGCCAATGAATGAAAATGATGCACTCAGAATCATATTGCCAGAAATATTAGAAACATTTGTATCCAAGCACCATGAATTACTTAGACTTGTTGCCTTAGAAACCATCTTTAAGGTGTTTTTAGTCTCTTAATGCATGGGGTAACATTTATGATTTTATCTTATTTTGATTTGAAATTTAATAAGAAATTATTTTATTAGGAAATATGAAATAAAAATTGACCTTTCTTAAACCACATTGCTCATGACTTATACTGAACAGAATTATCAAATGTGCTTTTGTTTCCAGATTATTAGATATTTTTCTATACTTTCTTTGTTTTTATTTGAAGGGGACAGGAAAATGTTTATTTTACTTACACTTCAAACATCAAAATTAGTGAAGGCAGGAACTCACACAAGGAAAGACATTCCAATACAGTAACACCTAAGTACCTACACAACTCTTAAATTGCCAAATTTCTCTGACAATGAGAAATAAAAGCATGGATACTTTTGGAACACAGCTTCTGTGTGCTGACCTTGAGAAAACATATTTCAAAGATTTCACCTTCATGATGCTAGTTTCTTCTTAATCACTCCAAAACTAACTCCAGCTATCCATCACCACGTATGCTAGTAACACAAAGGTTTCACTTTAGTTGTGCCATTCTCTTGTGAATCACAGAAAATCCTTTATTCCTGGCTGACCAGAACAACAGTCTTTTAATTCAAATTAGCAAGCAGCCCTGATAGAATCTGTAAACTTCTCTCTAAAAGGAGCCAGACCTCCATTTTTTGCACTACTTTCAACATCCTTATCTTCCTAACTCCCATAAAATAGCTCACTGAGTTCTCAACACTCAATGTCTTTTCTAACCCAAAGTTTCAAAGTCCTTCAACAATCTTCCCCAAACAAGATAACTAGGAACTATAGTAGCTATAGCCTACGGTGCTGGTGTCAACTTGTCTTAGTTATGGTTAAAAAGACATTAAAGACAATATTAGAAGATTAAAAATATCTGAATGCTTATGGATCCATAGGATGAACATAGTACAATTGATCATACTATAAAAAGCAATGTACAGATTCAGTGCACACTCCTTCAAAAATTCCAACACAGTTCTTCAAAGACATTGAAGAGGACAATTATCGACTTCATAAAAACAAAAAACAAAAACAAAAACAAAAACAAAACAAACAAACAAACAAAAAAAAAAAAACAAAAACACCAAGAGAGGATAGGTGAATTAATCTTGAACAATCAAAGAATGGCTGGAGGTCTCAAATTCTGGTTTTCAACTTGTACTACAGAGAAATAGTAATAAAAACAGAATAATATTCACTTAAAACCAGACATATTGAGCAGTGAAACGAACTAAAGACCTAGAGAAAGATCTACACACCTACAAACACCAGACATTTTTTTTTAAAGAAGCCAAAAATACACACTGTAAAAAAAGACAGCATCTTCAACAAATGTTGCTGGTCAAATGATGTCTGCATGTAGAATTAAAATAGATCCACAATATCATCCTACACAAAACTCAACTTCAAGAAGAGGAAAGGTGAATAGCCTTGAACTTGTTGACACAGAAGACTTCCTGAACATGAGACTGATAACACAGCTCTAACATCAACAATTCCTAAATGGGACCTCATGAAACTGAAAAGCCTCTGCAAAGCAAAGGACATAGTCATTTGTACAAGGAAGTAGCCTACACAAAAGACAACAGAATTTTTAATGGATATTTTCTTTATTTAAATTTCAAATGTCATTACCTTTCCTGATTTCACCCCCACTGACACCCCCTACCCGATCCCCCTACTACTGCTTCTATAAGGGTGCTCCCCCATCCAGTTCCACTTCCCTGCCACCACATTCCCCTATACTGGAGAATCTAGCCTTCATAGGACTAAGGGCCTCATTGATGCCCAACAAGGCCATCCTCTGCTACATATGTGGCTGGATCCATGGGTCCCTCCATGTGTACTCTTTGGTTGATGGTTTAGTTCCTGGAAGTTTGGTTGGTTAATATTGTTGTTTTTCCTATGGGGTTGCAAACCCCTTCAGCTCCTTCAGTCCTTTTTTAACTCCTTCATTGGAGACCCCATGCTCAGTCCAATGGTTGGCTGCAAGTATCCACTTCTGTATTTGTCAGGCTCTGGAACCTCTCTGGAGACCACTATATCTGGCTCCTATCTGCATGCACTTCTTGGCATCCACAATAGTATCTGGGTTTGGTGACTATATGGGATGGATTCCCAGGTGGTATAATCTCTGGATGGCCTTTCCTTCAGTCTCTGCTTGACACTTTTTCTCCATATTTGTTCCTGTGAGTATTTTGTTCCCCTTTCTAAGGACTGAAGTATCCACACTATGGTCTTCCTTCTGTTTGAGCTTCACGTGATCTGTGATTTGTATATTAGGTATTCCGAGCTTTGGCACCAATATCCACTTATCATTGAATGCATACCACATGTGTTCATTTTGACTGGGTTACATCACTCAGGATGATCTTTTATAGTTCCATCCATTTGCCTAAGAATTTCATGAATTCATTTTTTTTTTTTAATAGCTGAGTAGTACTTCATTGTGTAAATGTACCACATTTTCTGTACCCATTCCTTTGTTGAAGAACATCTGGATTCATTCCATTCTGGTTATTATAAATAAGGCTGCTATGAACATAGTGGAGGATATATCCTTGTTATATGTTGGGGCATTTTTTGAGTATATGCCCAAGAGTGGTAGATATGGGTCCTCAGTTAATACTGTGTAAAATTTTCTTCACAGTAAAAATGAGACAATTAAAATATAAAAGGAACTAAAAATCTAGATATCAAAAATAAAATAATTCAATTAACTGGGTACAGAAGTAAAAAGAAAAGTATCAAAAGAGAAAACGTCAAAGGCTAAGAAATACTTAAAGAAATGTTTGATATCCATAGCCAGCAAATCAAAACTGCTTTGATAGTCTATGTTACACTTGCCAGAATGGCTATGAACAAGAACAGCTCATTGTTGTTTGGAGTACAAACATGTATTGCCACTAGAGTAATCAAAATGGTTGTTCCTCAGAGAGTTTGAAATTGATCTACCTATACCACTCTTGGAGGCATACCTAAAGGATGTCCCATCCTACTACAGGACACAACATGTTCATTGCTCCTCTATTCATAATAACCAGAAACTGGAATCAACCTAGATGTTCCTCAAGAGAGGAATGGATAAAGAATATGTGGTACATTTAGACTGGAGTATTATTTGACTCTCAAAAAGAAAATGGGCCAGGCGGTGGTGGCGCACGCCTTTAATCCCAGCACTTGGGAGGCAGAGGCAGAGGCAGGAGGATTTCTGAGTTCAAGGCCAGCATGGTCTACAGAGTGAATTCCAAGACAGCCAGAGCTACACAGAGAAACCCTGTCTCGAAAAACAAACAAAAAAAAGAAAGAAAGAAAAAAGAAAAGAGAAGAGAAGAGAAGAGAAGAGAAGAGAAGAGAAGAGAAGAGAAGAGAAGAGAAGAGAAGAGAAAATGGTGGCATCATGAAATTGTCAGGGAAATGGATTGATGTAGAAAAATCATCATGAATAAGATATGCCAGACCTAGAAAGACAATTATGATTTCTATTCACTTATATATGGACCTTAGACCTTCAATAAATGATAACTGCCCTACAATACATAAACCCAGAGAGGTTAACTATTAGAAGAAGAGACTATGGGATACACACAGAGGGAAAAATAGAATAGATTTTATGGATAGACTAGGGGGACAAAGAACAGGAAGTGCAAGATTAGGTGAGAAGACTTTGGAGAAATAGGGTTGGGAAATGGAATGCAGGAAGGATATTTGAAATTGGGGTGCATCTAAGGGATGGATTGTAAACCTAGTTCAGTGGAAACTTCCTAAGGTTTTTGGTTGTTTGTCTTGGCAACTGGACACAAGCTAAAGTTATCTAGAAGGAGGGAATCTCAATACATGAAATATCACCATATGATATAGCTTAAAGCATTTCTTTAATTAGTAATCAGTGGAGGTGGTCCCAGCCCATTGTGGGATGTGTCATCTCTAGCATGTTTCAAGTGAAGTAACCTGAGCAACTGGGATGAGCAATGCTTATGTTATGATTATTTTGGTCTCCACTTTATATTAATTAAATACTAAGTCATGTCACCATAATAATATTATTATTGTCAAAACATCTTTATTAATAGCAATGTATTACAGGGTGAGTCAATAGATAATAATCCAGCCATGGTTTCAAACATGTGTACATACCTCTGTGGGAATGACAACCTTATATTCAAAATATGTCATAGGTCAGACATTTGATGCATTCCTGAATATATTTAAAACTAATATTACTCAGTACATAACATCAGCACTTTCCCTTCATGTGAATAAGTTTTATGTCCCACCTCTAATGTCTGTACCAATGGGGGAGCACAATTTAATCAGGCTCAGTCAGCTTGAGCCAAGTTATCAAAGCTGAGGGCATCACATTAAATCATAAATCAGTGAAGGATTATCTGTGGGGGGCAGAGATAATACAGTCCATTTATTTTGCTTTGTGATGATCGGCTTGATATAAAGATAGAACAGGACTGTAAGATAATGAGAAGGGAGTAGTCTTTCTGTTGTCTCTCATATGGAAAGGCAGTTTATAACTTACAAGTCATCTTCAACTCTGATGTAATTTTTTTGAATTTTATGGTATAATATGTATATATGTGTGACATATTGTGCACAGATATAATAATGGAGACGATCATAGGTATATGAAAATAAGTCAATAATCAGCCTGAGATTGTTCAATTTCTTAATTGCACAGCAAGGTCATTTGGGTGCAATAAGATTAGTGACAATGAAATAATAGAATAACTCCCTGAATGAATAATACATTAATATTTTCAGTGTTTCACAAAAAATTCATAGACTGACAGCTTTCCACACATTGATATTTGTACAATAATATTTTATGTTCAAGGAAATACTTTTTGCCACTGTGGATTTCTCATTTAGTGTTCTTTTTATGAGCAGATAGAAACTAATTTTAATGTAGTATTGCTATAAGAGGAAAGAAATAATTCTTAGTACAATGGACTTCATTCAATTTCCAACACTTTATTATGATCGTGTATTTGTTATTATTACAAAGAGCACAGGCCAGTACTATCTGAGACACAGGAAAAAAGGTTTTAAAGTTTTTACTTATCTCTGTAATTCAAGGGATCCTAAAGCAATTGAATGCACTAGATTCTAATATTGAAGGACAGATTGACATTCAGTTAGGTGCCTGAAACAGCTTGAGTTATCCTGGGAAGATCCCTGCATATAAAGATAAAGGTTCCAGCACACTCTACAACTATTATAATTATTATTTTATTATTAAAAAATACAAATGATGGCCCGATCCAAAGCCACCCAGAAAAAAAAAAAAATGTCCTAAGTCTCCAATCCCATTTGTTAACCTGTCAATTCTAAGTATTTTTCTAGATCTCATACAACCAAATTAAAAAAAAAAGCATTAAAAATTTTAATAATAGCAATTTGGGAGAGAAAGCCAGGTAGATATCTGTGAGCTTCAGGACAGCTACAGCTATGTAGAGAGACTTTGTCTCAATAATAAAAAAAAAATATCCAGGCCATGTACATTCATTTTCTTGGCTTGTAGAAAAAATTTATATAAACATACTTCATATATATGGTTTGTTAATTTTGTTTGGTTTTATTGAAACAAGTACTCTCTATGCAATATATATATATATATAGGTTCACATGGTGCTTTTAATCCCTCTGCTGTGCAATTTTACACAGGATGTTAAATATACATCTAATTTCATTTTTATGCATGTGGATATTTGGTTTTCTTAGCACAGCTTCCTCCTAAGGATTTTATCTTTCTTTTAATATGTATTTTGTCATTTTTGTCAAATATAATAAGATGTAGTTATATCTTCTATTTCATCCAACAATCTTCACATCTTTTTTTTTTTCTTGCATCTTGCTGTTATTGTTAATATAACTCTATAATATAGCTTGGAACTGGTATGGTAATCACTTCAGTATTGTTCATTTTTTCCTGATAATTGATTAGACTATCTGGGATATATTGTGCTTCCATGTGTAATTTACAACTTTTTATTTTTTTGTTTGTTTCTGTATAGAATGTTGTGGGATTTTGATTGAAATTGCACAGAAACTGGAAATTGCTTTTTAAATAGATTATCTTTTTCATATAACTAATTCTACCAATCCATGGCTGCAGGAGGCCTTGTCATTTTATATCTTTCTCAATTTTTTCTTCACAGGTTTAATGATTTTGTTGTAGTGTTTGTTTGTTTGTTTTTTACTTCCTTCAGTCAATTTAATGCCAAAATGTTTTACTTGAGTTTTATCTAACTTCTTAAAAAATAAGTACACATGCAAACATAATGTGGATCTAATATTCATAAATTACTGAGGAACAAAAGTATATTAAGGCCTCTTAGATAAATTCATGATTCTCTAGACTTCCAAATGGAATGTATCCTTTTGAGCACTTTTTCACTTATAAAAAAGGGGATTTTAACATTGCTTTTTTTTCAGATAGGAGTCATTATCTGTTTGAGTGAATTGTAATACTAATACTCTAATATGTTTTATATATATATATATATATATATATATATATATATATATATGTAATATATATATATTATATATAATACTCTAATATGTTTTATATATATATATATATATATATATATATATATATATATATATATATATATGTTATATATGCCCAAGTACAGGCAAATGCCAGGGCCAGGAAGCAAGAGTGGATGGGTTGGGGAGCAGGGCAGGGAGAGGGTATAGGGGACCTTGGAGATAGCATTTGAAATGTAAATGAAGAAAATATCTAATAAAAAATTAACATCATGTCACAGTTTCATGCAGGATGTCTAATAATTTATTTAAACTTGAATGTTTACATCCATAGCTTATTTCAATCAAATGTGAATGTACATTACTAAATTATACTTTTAAATATTCACTCTGTGAGTCTAATTCACCTTTCTACTTAAAAATCATTCTGTTGATAAAATGTCAAGAGAGTCAGGTAATTGTAGCCCAGCTTTGTAAAATGTAAGCAGAATTNATATATATATCTGATATGTTTATTGAATTAAAATTCTTATACAAATGCCCAAGACTAATGTGTCATTCTTGATTGACAGGTACTTAGGAGGGGTGGGGCAGGTAGATGAAAAACTAAAGAACATACAAAAGCTGAGATCAGGAGGTCTTATGTAAGATTATCAAGTAAAGCATCTTACATGCTATTTGAAGTAGAAAAATAGAGTCAGTGGAAAGCTAATCATGCAATCTTTCAAGGAGGGAAATCAGGATAGATCAAGATTATCATCGGCAAAGCACACATCCTTGGAATTGATGACCATGTCCCTTTATGATGGAAAGATTTGGGTTTTCATGATCTTAGGTCACTACTTTTTCCTCTAAGGACATTTCTCATTTTAGAGAAGACATTGTGTTTGTTCCACATTTCAAACCCTATGGAAATAACATCCAAGACCTTGACCCAGGCGACTGTTGACTCTGTCAAACATGTTCCTGGCTTAGAGAAAGAGTTATATATATATTTTTTACTGTACAGCAGGGCCTCAGAAAAGGCGACAGGCATGTCTAGTCTTCAATATCCAACTGCTTGAAGAAAAATGACTTCCTTTTTGCTTAGTGGTTAAGAAAAGGATGGTGTACTAAAAACACTCACTTTATATGCCAGCAAGATTTTGATGAAAGGACCCTGATATAACTATCTCGAGTGAGACTATGCCAATGCCTGGCAAACACAGACGGGGATGCTCATATTCATCTATAGGATGGAACACATCCAATGGAGGAGCTAGATAAATTACCCAAGGAGTTGAAGAGGTCTACACCCATTTAGGTGGAATAACAATATGAACTAAATAGTACCCCCAGAGCTCATGTCTCTAGATGCATATTTAGCAGAGGATGGCCTAGTCGGCCATCACTAGGAAGAGAGGTCCCTTGGTCTTACAAACTTTATATGCCCCAGTACAGGGGAATGCCAGAGCCAGGAAGTGGGAGTGGGCGGGTTGGGGATCAGGCCGGGGGGGGGGGAGAGTATAGGGAACTTTCAGGATAGCATTTGAAATGTAAATAAAGAAAATATCTAATAAAAAAAAGAAGAAAGCCTGAAATGGCTACACACACCTGTATCCCTAGCACTAAAAAGACTTAAACACTTTGCCATAAGTTTAAGATAATCTTGAGCCACAATGTGCTTTAAGTCACCCAGGGCCACAGAGCAGGACTCTGAAAATCAGAGAAGGCAAAAACCCTGAAAATATCCTGAAAACAATATTACTATTTATGCAATTATCAATGTTGTTAGATTCTAAATTCCTAGGGAGCAGTAATTTACTCCTGAATTCCATCATTATATAAATGCTTCTAGTAGATATTCTATGGAAAAATATTGCATCCCCAGAGAAAACTATTGTATCCCAGAAACTTGCTAATTAAAGCAATATTTTTGAGGTGTATTGTGGCACAGTTGGACTAAAAATAAACTACTTGAGCAAAAAATATATAGAGTAGAATTAGTCTAGTGAATTAATTATAAATGCATGCAATACACAATAAATGTAATTAAATGCTTGAGAAATTTTTAAGTTATATAAAGTCATAGTTCTACAATACATCAACTTAGATAAAAAATTTAAGTATATTAAAGTAGTTATATGTTTTGAAATATTAGATGCATATATGCATACTCACATATCTTCTTACAGGTCAATTTTTTTTTATTTTATGTTCATGAGTGTATAGCTTTTATGTGTCTGTGTGCACTGACTATATATATCCCTTGTGAAAAAGAGGCCTTTTATTTTCAGGACCTGGAGTTACAGGTGACTGTGAGCTCCATGTGGGTAGAGAGAACTTAACCTAGGTTCTCATAATGAACAATAATTGCTCGTAACCACTGAGTCACTTTTTAAGGCCCAGGCTAGGCTATACCTAATAGCTTCAGAGAATCTAAAGCTGTTTGTCCTGTCAAACATTCTTGTTTAAGTTCCTGAATTTACAGAGATTTTTGTTGGTGTTTCTCATTGGATCTTTAATTCAAAAGATGGTTAGAAATTTATGATGAAGCTCTGCTCTGAAAAGAACTTGTTACTGTTTCCTAAGTTCAATTCTGCATGAATCAAGAATTTACATTATTATTGTTGTACTTTGTACAGGAAGATGATTCAGGTATGGGATTCTGCATAGGTTTCCCACCCTATTTTAGTTAAGAAACTTTTGCATTTTTTCCTTCTTACTTCTACAAGCTGAATGCCAAAAGAAATAGAACAGTACATTAGATATATGAATAGTGTTGACCTTAGATAAGTCTGTAATTGAGATCGTAATGAGGAAAATAAAGTCATACAAAGTATTCAGAATACAGTTTTCTGAGAATATCAAAATAAATAACATAGTTTTTAAATCAGAAAGAACTCAGTGCAAGAGGCTGTGACCTATTTATTGGTCTAGAATTTAAACACTAGAATATAATATCAGCTGGTGAAGCACAGCACAGGCAATAATCAATCTGATTTACAACGCTTAATAGGAAGGAAGCAGTAGATAGTTTGGAGCAAGAAGAATGAAACTTTCTAGAAAATGAATATGGTCTGGCTGTGTAGACACAAAATACCTCCTTGCTTAGCTTAGCTTATGGCATAAAATTAGCCCTCAGTATTATACATCTAGAACTGATACTTAAACAATTTCATCCTTTAGATGTCCTCTCTTGCAGTGGTCCCACAGATCTGTCTTGTTCATTTCTACAAGGGTATTGTTGATTGACAGTTTGAAATCATGGTTGGTCTGACCATTTTAAGTAGACAACAGGAAGAACACTGATGAAGAGAGACCAAAAATCTGTCTCGGACTTTGTGGGTCTCCAGAAAAGAAGCAACCATATTGACCACCCTGCCTAAGCAGAGCACAAGGAATCTTAGAACTGCTAAATTATCTCCAGATATCATGTATTGAAGCTGCTATGCCCTTTAAACTCGGATTAGTTGCATGAGACCAGCAAAAAAAAGAGGAGAGACTAGAAGAGAACTTGGTCTATTGATTTTTTTTTTGGCAAGACTTTAAATTGAATATAATATTACAGATGAATGGTTCTAAGCCAGCTGGGTTACCTCGGCAGTATCTCTTCGTATTCAATATACTATTACTTTGCTTCCCTTCACCAATGCAAAAGCAAACAAAATAAATGACAACAGCAAGGCATCTTAAATATTCTCTCTAACTTTTTATAGAGTCTGTTGATTTAGAGAGAAGGCTGATTATCTAAAACTTTTATTTATTTTTAAGGTGCTCCCTCTGATTATGTATAAAGGAAGAGTAGTGCCAAGGGGAATTTATGTACAGGGTTGTTTATTTGTTTGCATGGCATAGTGATTGGTTTTTATGCTTATTATTAACTTGCTTAGTCTCCTCCTTGTCTGCAGATATGCCATACCTAAATTGACTATCTTAATATAAGCAAACATTTTGAAGGTATATTACCATGTCATAATATTGACAAGCTGCTTTTCTTGAAATTCAAATTTTTATTAGAGGAGAAATAGATTCCAGCTTCATCATAAGCAATCTCATCAAATGCATGTTCCATGATGAGTAAAATACCTATTTTATTCCTCTTTTGATACTGGAGTTTTTGTTAGGAGATGAAATTGTATTATTACTATCATTTAAAGAGATTAATAAGAGCATCCTGATCACACACCATTCCTATCAAATACATAATTTTATATTGTTTTAGATTTATTGCTGCAGAATTTATCTTTATGTATGGTTTCAAAAAAAAGGAAATATGCTTTGTTAAAGAAATTCCTTGCTTATGCCAAAGCTTATGTCAATAAGGGTTTTTTTTTTTAATTAGCTTGTAATATTCAGATCAGATAAGATCTGATTGAACAAATAATTATAAATTTTACCATGTAAGATTGAAATATCAAACATTGTTTTAAAGAAGTTAATTAGACTAATTAATGATAAATTATTTTGGTAATAAATCTTATGAATACCATAATTTGATGAAATTATCAACCATCACAAAAATGATCTAACTAGTTATATTTTTCTACATTAGGATAGATTTCCACTGCCATGTCTAACTCTTTCTTTCTCTGATTTTTCCTAGGCATGCATTGAAACTCACAAAGCTTTCTCTCTCTCTCTCTCTCTCTCTCTCTCTCTGTGTGTGTGTGTGTGTGTGTGTGTGTGTGTGTGTGTGTGTGTGCGTGTGAAGGCTGTCTTTCTCTCTTCAACAATGAATATTATGAATTTATAGTCAGGAATTTGCCTGTGATATCTCCCAGACCATGCTAATATAGCTTTAAGAGTAAGAAATTTTACTATTTTCCATAGCATCATGTTTGCATAATTAGCTTTGATTATCTTCAATTTCATCCACAATCCAGATTTTTTTAACCTCTTAAAAATGGGCATATGCACATAAATAGGGGAATCTCATGCTAAAGGTCCATAGGTCACTTATTTATATATTTTTTTTTTTTTTTTTTTTTTTTTTTTTTTTTTTTTTTTTTTTTTTTTTTTTTTTTTTT
>LR749719.1:857939-902619 GCA_902729485.2 Mus minutoides
TTTTTTCCATTTTCATTTAATTCTAAAAATAATAGGTTTAATTTTTTTCTTCTTTTCTGTCTTGAGCCATCTTTTGTTCAGTGGAGAGTTAAGTTTCCATGAGGTTGTAAGCATTCTTTTTTTTTTTTCTGTGTGGTTGATATCTTGCCTTAGTCACTGGTTGTAAGATAGATTTCAGGGTATTGTTTCATTTTTCTTAATATGTATCCAATATATGGTCATTTTGAAGAAAGTTTCATAAACTTTAGAGACATTATAAACTTTTGTGTTTTGGTTAAATTTTCTGTGAATATCTCTTAAGTCTGTGTGCTTTCTGATATCATTTAATTCCAGCATTTCTCTTCTGTTGAGTTTTTGTATTGATGAACTGTCTATTGGGAAGAGTGGAATATTCAAGTCACTATCACCATGTAAAGGACAATTTGTGATCTAATTGGCAGTAGTGATATGTATGTATGTATGTATGTATGTATGTATGTATGTATGCATGTATCTGTCTGTCTGTCTGACTGACTGTCTGTCTGTCTCATGGGCTCAGGTGCCCTAGTTTGGTGCTTGAGAATTGCAGTATTCTCTGGGTGATTTCATTTGATGAATATATGGGGTCCTTCCCTAGCTCTTAAGATGTGTCACTTGAAGTCTTGCCTCTGTTCAAGTTTTTAAATTTTTCATTTCCAGTTTTCTTTATTGATTATTTTTTTACTTTCATGTATCGATTTTTTCTTCAATTCATTTATTGTGTCTGTGTTTTCATAGATTCATTTTATTAATGGACTCATTATTATTCTTTCTGTACCTGTACCATATTTATAAGGAATATTTTGAAGTCCTTGTCTTTTCCTTCCGGCATATTGCTTGTCTCAGGGTCTACTGTGAGAAGGTTGTTGGGCTCTAGTGGAAATACATTGTTCTTGTTGTTGTTGATTGTGTTTTTACACTGCTGTCTCTGCTTCTGGGTTTGGAGATTGTGATACTATGTACTAATAATCGTGCCTTGTCTTTTTTGGGTACATGTTATGTTCCTTGGTTTCTTTTGTTTCCTTGCTTAGCTTCTTTGATTGTTAGGAGAATGTGGTATGTTACCACATGTTACCTGAGTATGTTACCTGTAGGATATGCTTTTGAAATCTAGCCAGCTATGGTCACTTGAAGTTCCAGATGGTGTGTTTTAGATATTGGGACCTGAAATTTATAAGTGGGCTGGGCTAGAAGGTGGATATTTTAAGGAGTTCACCACAGGGATGAAGCAAGTTATGGCAGCAGGATCTGTGTAGTACCACTGGACTGAGAATAGAGAGGCCACAGTAGGTCTGCTAATGGGTTGGGAATGAGACTGGTGAATTTGGAGAGGAAAGAGAGAGATAATTGCATATCTGCTTTCCTGGATAGAGTGGCTTGTAGGTTCTTGGGTGATATCTGTAGGAGTTGGTAACTTAGACAAAGAAATAGATAAGGAGGAAGGCTGTAGCAGATCTTCCTAATTAGATAAATCTAGGAGCAAGAAGAATGAGAACGCTAAACACAAGTTCTGCCACTGCTACAGGTGCTAGGGGTGAGGCTAGAGAATTTGGCAGAGAGAATGAAGAATGAAGATCACCCACCCCATACTCTGGCTAGCATCACCACTGCATTTATACTTTTATGGTCTATTTTTGATTGAAAATATCTTTTTGTCAAAACTCTTGTTTTTTTACCCGTGCTTTCCAAAACTGTGCAGTGTTTTAATCCACCCTACCTGCAATATAAATGATCACATACCAATGTTTAAAGGAAGAAATTTAAAGAAATAATTAAGACTTTAAAAGTTAAAATACTTTTTTTTTGTATTTCTCAGTAACAAATATTAGTTTGAACATATGTCTATCACTACTTCATGAGTTTATAAAAAGCAAAAGATCCATGCTGGTGACTGTACAGCACTGAATGATAGGAAAATAATCCACATGTTAAGAATGATATAGTAAACAATATCATGCCTACCTGTAAAAGTAACTTTTATTCCCCAGATATAATTATTGGCTCAATGGCTTAATGCTGAATAAGTTCACCCTTTCTAATTTTTTCTGAACTCAGGCTGGATGGCTCAACTCAGTTGTTCTATAGCAAATTTCTCTCCAAACAGACCGATTCAAACTGTCTTTTCACTTAATTGCTTTGCTTGTCCTCAAACTAACTCTGGAAATCTTTTATAAGTTTTTGGCTTATTCATATTCTCTAGGTAGTTCCATCTTCACATGCAACCTGTCTATGAAAACTGTTCCAATAAAACTGTCCCCTTATTTCACTGCTCTTTGGTCATCTCTCTTTTCCCTCTGTTCATGAGATTTTGGTGGATTCTATCTTTGACTCATTCTGGCCAAATTTTTCTCTGATTTGTCACATTGCTTTAAGTATACATCAATGTTTGGGTTTTAAGGTGCGTATTTGTGGTTCTGTTTTAAGTTTCTTCCTGTGCAGTGTTTAGACACTGCTGTGCGCCAGGCAGGAAAGAATGAGGTAAAGTCTAGAATGAAGGGTCAGCAGGATCATGGTCTTGCATTGAATGCTATGGGGAGAAGGCCTTCTCCAAAATTTTAGTGTTACCGCTATCCTGGCTACTATTCAACAAACAACTCTCTTAGACAATATTCAATAATATAGCAGTGAAATGCTTTATTTGGGATAAAGCAAGCTACACACACACACACACACACACACACACACACACACACACGAACCTTCAAGAGTGAAAAGGTGTTCTTCTTAGGCTAAGGTTTCATTGGCTGAGGATTATGGTTCTGGACATATCATTTTCATGGAGAGGTATTTCAGGTTGTTAAAACTGTAATTTTGCCAAGGATTACAGGACATTTTTCAGGTAGAAGATTGCAGGTCAGACTTCCCAGAACAGACAAAGGGCAAGCTCTGCTAAAAATAAAAGGGAGTCCTCAAATTTGTTCTGAACTCAGAAAAGCTGTCTGAACATGGTAGACTACAGCCTTAATAGCAAGGTGCAACACGGAC
The DNA here is from genome assembly GCA_902729485.2 of Mus minutoides. NCBI lineage: Eukaryota > Metazoa > Chordata > Mammalia > Rodentia > Muridae > Mus > Mus minutoides. Next base: position 860,943 of record LR749719.1, read on the forward strand.
TAAAGAATTTCAGTCAGAGGGATGAAAACTATATGACATTTCTTGATTCCGGGTGGATTACAAAACCCTAGAAGGTCTTTGGATATGATCATAGCAGCCTTGTAGCTGTATTAAAATTCCTCTACATCTTTCCCCTTTCTGTTTAAGCTAAACAGCAGTTACAGTTTAACTATTACAACATAAACAATTATCAATACCATAAAATTTGCAGTCCCAATGTCGTTAAACTTAGCAGTGTGAATATCCTGATGAAGATCTGCAGATGCAATGATTCTTATCCCATAATCACAGTCCTGGTCATCTTCAGCAAATATCCATTTCAGTATCCATTTTTTCAGCCTGCAGTCTGAGGAATGATCTTTCCTTCTTCAGGTAGTTTGTTGAGTTGTCCCCACGAGACTTTCTCCCTCATCTGCATTTACCGTTTTTCAGAGTTTCTTTCCTCCTTCAATAGTGTCTTTTATATGGAAACTTCTATTACTCATATATAAGCTTAATCAAGATTGATGGAACTTTTTATGCATATCTAATCTTAATAATCAAGACACTTGTCAAAATATAAACAAAACTTCTTCCCCAATGAAAGACCTTGCCTTACTTCAATTCTCTTGTTAAAATATATTTAATTTATACAGGTTTTTCTGGGTTTTTTTTTTTTTGAGTTTTTGTTGGTGTTGGTGTTTTTATTTTCTGTTTGGTTTGTTTGATTTTTTTTTTCTTAAAATCCATCCAGTGTCTCTTGGGTAATCTCATTTGCCCTTCCTGTTTATCAAGGCAAAATTAGATCTTTATGAAACCACACATATCAAGAGCTAGAAAGTTTTAGCTTTTAAACAAGGCAGTTAACCACTCCTATCCTATGCCCTACTCCAAGCCAGTGATCTGTGTTTCTTACGAATTTACATACAGAAACAATGAAGACATATTAAATAAGATGTCAATACACAGTGTCAATTAAAATAAGTATCCATTTCCTGAGATTGAAAGAATATTAATATGATTTTCCCATTGTTATTGCAGATCTCTACCTCATAGGTTTATGTCTATATCTACCACATAGGGCTTTAACCCTCTTAACTTTCTGGTCCCACACACTAATTTGTCTTACATTTTTGTTTGCTTAGGATAATGTTCCAATCTGAACAAACTATGTAGATACCTTCTGTATGAACAAATGTGAATTCAAAATTTTTTTATGAGATTAAAGTTACATCACCTTCTATGTCCACAAAACCTTAATATAATTTACTTTAATTTTAATTTTGGTCTCTAATCATTGATAATGATTTGCCAAGAAACCTATCTTTCAGTATTTTCAAATTCTTCTGCTCTTTCAATTAGAGCTGCTTTTCTTTGGATATGTAGAAGCAGTTAAATATGAGCAATCCTGTATCCTGCTTTAACGTGCACATTTTCTTTTACATAAGCCATGATCTCAATCTGGCCATTGAACTCTTCCTCTACAATTCCTGGATGCACAATGAAGTTTTGAGATGTTAGGCTTCTTCCTTCTAAAACAAATCCTACTGCCTTTGGAGAAGGAGGTCCATGAGACCCAGAAAGGCGTTTATAGCAAGGAATTTTTAGTGATAGTGTGAGATTTTTACTTTTTGCTAAGTCTTGGGCAGTGCTTCCATCTGTAATGTGCATAAGATTTCCACTGTGGATTTCTGACAGAAAACACCTGGCTCATGTTTTTGTTGTTGGGTTACTAATGAACCCTCTAAGGGAGTTTCCTGTATTTACAAATTATTTCCCAGGGAGTTTCCCTTTGGTAAGGAATTACCTCATATATCTCATGCTGAACTGTATTCATTTGTCTGATGCCTAATGATGCCCATACCTTCTAACTCCCCCCCTCCCAAGGCTGAGGTCTTCTAGAGGAGTCTATACAAATGCATTGCCTACAATTCTTTTTCAAATGACCCTGTCTTTCATAATCAAAACATCAGGCATTTTTTGTCTAGGAATATTGGCTATTGCTATTCCAATTACATAGTCATCAATGTCAATATAAGCAGTAGTTATAATTCATTCATTCATTCATGGGTGCTGATTGAGCTTTTAAAGGACTAAGGACTTTGTATATTCAGCATTTCAAAAGCTAAAGTTTCAATTGGTACCTTTTTCACATCTAGATTTGATATCGCCCTGTTTATAGCTCATATAAATCTGTATAAGAAGTCAGTAAAAGTCTCTCTGCAGCTTTGCATAATCTGCATAATCTTTGTGAATGCCATAAGCCTTTTTCCTTGTTTTTTCACCTTATCCAAGGTTGTTAAAGCTACTAAAGTTCCTTGTATAACAATCAAGTCACCAAATTGCATTTGTCATATTAAATCAACAAATTGACCTTCACCTATCCATTGGTCCTACACACTATTAACAGGTCTGACATATTATGATTTTCTATAATTGAAGCTTTTTTTTTTTTCCCATGAGGTCAGCCATTAATACTGAGAACCAGCTTCAAGTACAGCTGCAGATAAATCTTTCCAGTCTTGGAGGAGAATCATGTGTCAGATAGCCCAGGTATTTAACATCTGTTCCATATAAGCTGAGCCCATTTCATAAGTTATTATTGATCCTTTAAGATGTTTAAGATCTTGTATTTTAATAGGATACAAAAACAGTTCTTCTTTTTTTTTTTTTTTTTTTTTTTTCTATTTTCACCTTTCACTATTTTCTAGCATTTGTTCCCAGGTAACTGTAAAATCTAATGGGTGTGTCCACCGTCATCAATTTGATTGAGAGAGGTTACTGTAGGTTCAATGGGCTGTCTATCTTGAACTCAATTTTATCAGGTACATGATAGGTTAACTATTAAATAGTTTATGGTCTCTAACTTCTCTTTTATCTCTCAAGGTTTTGAATCTCATAGTTAATTTTTCTTGTTTTACAGTCATTTTTTTCAACAGTTTTTGAGAAGACATATATTTAAATTGCAACTAAGAGTAGGGATAGGTTTACTCCCATGGTCACTGTTGCAGTAAATACTGCTATGGCTTTTAAAGTAATTTTTATATCCCCTTAACTCATATTTTTTATGTTAAGGGACTTCAAATGGAGTTTCCCATTTTTTTTTTTTAAGCAGGAAGAGTGTCTATATAATGAAAGTTGTATTTGGGGGTGACTTACTATGATTCTCAGTGTCAGAGGCTCCTGTGTTATTTCTTGAACTGGGCTCAAGCCTCTCACTACTTTGGGGTCTTCCAAATCTCTCTGGGTATACAACTGACCTTGAAGATCTGATACTTCCTCTGGAGATGTTCCCAGATAAATTTCTCATCTACATCATTCTATAACATGTATTCTAACATATGTGACATTTCTTTTAGGTATCCTCTGCTTTCTATAATATTGGTGAGAATTCTGTTTCTCCAATTCTATCTGGATTCCAGATTTAAAAAAAAAGTATTTTATTCATCAGATGTAATTATTGTCTCAGAGGCTTACTGCTGAATAATTCTAACTTTTCTAGTTCTTTCTGAACTCTTGCTGGCTGGTTTAATTCAAGTGCTATGCCCCAAATTCCTCTACAAGCTGGTTGCTTCAAACTGGCTTCCTGTGGCTTCACACTGAATTACTCTGCTTGACTTTAAACAAAGCTATATGTCTGTTTTAATCTTCTGTCTCTTTTTTACTCTTCCACTACTTCTGTCTTCACCTGCAACCTGTCTTTGTAAAACAATTGTCCTGGTAAACTACCTCATTTCTCTCTCTCTCTCTCTCTCTCTCTCTCTCTCTCTCTCTCTCTCTCTCTCCCCACTCTCTCTCTCCTTCCTTGCTCCCTCTACCTCTCTGTCTCATGACATTGGGTATATGCTATCTCTAACTCATTCCACAAAACTTTCTCTGATTTGTCACTTTGCCTATCCTCTACACCTACCCTTCATTTGGGGGATGTCATGGTTTGTATATTCTTGGACCAGGGAGTGGCACCGTTTAGAGGTGTGGCCTTGTTGGAATAGGTGTGACCTGGTTGGAGTAGGTGTGTCACTGAGGGTGTGGGCATAAGATCCTTATCCTACTTGCCTGGAAGACAATCTTCCACTAGCAGCCTTTGGATGAAGACATAAGAACTTTAAGCTCTGCCTGTGCCATGCCTACCTAGATACTGCCATGATTTCACCTTGATGATAATGTACTGTGTAGAGAGCCACGCCCAAGCCGGTTCTGCCGCCATTCCAAGTTGGCACTGACATCCTGTCACCAACCCCAAACTGGGACAAACAAACAAGTTCAGTGCGCATGCGCTTGTGACGAAGCCACGTAAGTAACCGCCCATCCCGGGGTGTAACCTGAGGTAATGAGCAGTCAGCCAATCCTGACGACACAGGTCACACTGAGGTGTATTTAAGTGGGACCCATCTACGCCTCTTCCTCTTTCTCCACATGGTGTAATAAAGGTATGCTTGTAGAAGGATTCTGGTGGTCCATGTCCATTCTTGCCGGCAAGGTGGTAACGTGGCCATTTACAGTACTGAACCTCTGAGTCTGTAAGCCAGTCCCAATTAAATATTGTTTTTTATAAGACTTGCCTTGGTCATGGTGTCTGTTCACAGCAGTAGAACCCTAACTAAGACAGGAGTTGGTGCCAGAAAATGGGGTATTGCTAGGCCTGACCATGCTTTTATTTGAAAGAATTTGGATTTTGGGACTTTGGATTTGGAAAGCAGTGGAATGCTTTAAATGGAGCATAATGGGTCATCCTAGTAGGACTATGGAAGACTTTGTTGCTGAGAGTGATTTGAACTGTGTTGACCTGGCCCAAGAGATTTCAAAGGAGAAGAATTTCAGAATGTGGCATAAAGACTTTTTGTGGCATTTTGGTGAAGAATGTGGCTACTTTTTGCCCTTACCTGAAAAGTTTGCCTGAGGCTAAGGTGAAGAGACTTGAACTAATTGCATTGACAATGAAGTTTCAAAAGAGCCCAACAGAGACTTTGTTCTCTGGTTAAGTGTTATGAAGAGAAGTTTGACCAAGCACAGCAAGCTTAGAAAGCAAATTCACTGAAGAGGAGTGGACAGCAGGAAATAATCAAACTCAGGGGTGAAAACAACCATGTGGAAACCAAAAGAACCATTCAAAGAATCAAACAAACAAGGAGCTGGTTCTATGATAAAGTCAACAAGATAGATAAACACTTATCCAGACTCGTTAGAGGGCACAGGGCAAGCCTCCTAATTAACAAAATCAGAAATGAAAAGGGAGACATAACAACAGATCTTGAGGAAATCCAAAACACCATCAGATCCTTCTCCAAAAGGCTATGTTAAAAAAAAAAAAAAAAAAAAAAAAAAAAAAAAAAAAAAAAAAAAAAAAAAAAAAAAAAAAAAAAAAAAAAAAAAAAAAAAAAAAAAAAAAAAAAAAAAAAAAAAAAAAAAAAAAAAAAAAAAAAAAAAAAAAAAAAAAAACAACTGGAAAATCTGGATGAATCGGAAAAATTTTTAGACAGATACCAAATACGAAAGTTAAATCAGGATCAGATTAATGACCTAAACAGTCCTATGTCTCCTAAAAGAAGTAGAAGCAGTCATTAATAATCTCCCAACCTAAAAAAGCCCAGGAAGACATGGGTTTAGTGCAGTGTTATATTAGACCTTCAAAAAAGACCTAATTGCAGTTCTTCTCAAACTAATCAGCAAAATAGAAAGTGAAGGTACACAACCCAATTCATTCTTTGAAGCCACAATTACCCTGATACCTATACCACATAAAGACACAACAAAGATAGAGAACTTCAGACCAATTTAGCTTATGAATATTGATGCAAAAATACTCAATAAAATTCTCGCTAACTGAATCCAAGAACACATCAGAATGATCATCCATCCTGACCAAGTAGGCTTCATCCCAGGGATGGAGGGATGGTTTAATATATGGAAATCCATCAACGTAATACACTATATAAACAAACTCAAGCATAAAAACCACATGATCATCTCATTAGATGCTGAGAAAGCATTTGACAAAATCTATCACCCATTCATGATAAAAGTCTTGGAAAGATTCGGAATTTAAGGCCCATACCTAAGCATAGTAAAAGCAATCTACAGCAAACCAGTAGCCAACATCAAACTAAATGGAGAGATGCTGGAAGCAATCCCACTAAAATCAGGGACTAGACAAGGCTGCCAACTTTCTCTCTACCTATTCAATATAGTATTTGAAATCCTAGCCAGAGCAATTGGACAACAAAAGGAGGTCAAGGGGATACAACTAGGAAAGGAAGAAGTCAAAACATCACTATTTGCAGATGATATGATAGTATATATAAGTGACCCTAAAAACTCTACCAGAGAACTCCTAAACCTGATAAATAGCTTCAGTCAAGTAACTAGATATAAAATTAACTCAAACAAATCAATGGCCTTTCTCTATACAGAGGATAAATGGGCTGAGAAAGAAATTAGGGAAACAACACCTTTTACAATAGTCACAAACAATACAAAATAATTTGGTGTGACTCTAACTAAGGAAGTGAAAGATCTGAATGATAAGAACTTCAAGTCTCTGAAGAAAGAAATTGAAGATCTCAGAAGATGGAAAGATCTCCCATGCTCATGGATTGGCAGGATCAATATAGTAAAACTGACTACCTTGCCTAAAGCAATCTATAGATTCAATGCAATCCCCATCAAAATTCCAACTCAATTCTTCACAGAATTAGAAAGGGAAATTTGCAAGTTCATCTGGAATAATAAAAAAACTAGGATAGCAAAAACTCTTCTCAATAATAAAAGAACCTCTGGTGGAACCACCATGCCTGACCTCAAGCTGTACTACAGAGCAATTGTAATAAAAACTGTATGGTACTAGTACAGCAACAGACAGGTAGATCAATGGAATAGGAATGAAGACCCAGAAATGAATCCACACACCTATGGTCACCTGATCTTTGACAAGGGAGCTAAAACTATTCAGTGGAAAAAAGATAGCATTTTCAAGAAATGGTGCTGGCACAACTGGCGGATATCATGTAGAAGAATGGGAATTGATCCATTCTTATCTCCTTGTACTAAGGTCAAGTCTAAGTGGTTTAAGGAACTCCACATAAAATGAGAGACACTGAAACTTACAAAGGAGAAAGTGGGGAAAAGCTTTGAATATATGGGTACTGGGGAAAAATTCCTGAATAGAATAGCAATGGCTTGTGCTGTAAGATCAATAATTGACAAATGGGACTTCATAAAGTTGCAAAGCTTCTGTAATGCAAAACATACTGACAATAAGACAAAAAGGCCACCAACAAATTTGGAAAGGATCTTTACCAATCCTAAATCAGATAGGGGACTAATATCCAATATATATAAAGAACTCAGGAAGGTGGACACTAGAAAATCAAATAATCCCATTAAAAATGGGGCATAGAACTAAAAAAAAAGAATTCTCAACTGAGGAATACAAAATGGATGAGAAGCACATGAAAAAAAGTTCAACATCCTTAATCATCAGGGAAATGCAAAGCAAAACAACCCTGAGATTCCACCTCACACCAATCAGAATGGCTAAGATCAAAAATTCAGGTAACAGCAGATGCTGGGGAGGATGTGGAGAGAGAGGGACACTACTGGATTGTAGGTGGGACTGCAAGCTTGTACAACCACTCTGGAAATCAGTCTGGCAGTTCTTCAGAAAATTGGACATAGTACTACCAGAGGATACTACAATACTTCTCCTGGCCATATATCCAGAAGATTTTCCAACTGGTAACGAGGACACATGCTCTACTATGTTCATAGCAACCTTATTTATAATAGCCAGAAGCTGGAAAGAACCCAGGTGTCCCTCAACAGAGTAATGGATACATAAAATATGGTACATTTACACAATGGAGTACTACACAGCTATTAAAAACAATGAATTTATGAAATTCCTAGGCAAATGGATGGATATGGAGGGAATCATCCTGAGTGAGGTAAACCAATCACAAAAGAACTCACATAACATGTACTCACTGATAAGTGGATATTAGCCCAGAAACCTAGATTACCCAAGATACAATATGCTAAACACATGAAACTCAAGAAGAATGAAGACTAAAGTGTGGACACTTATCCCCTTCCTAGAATTAAGAACAAAGCACACATTGAAGGAGTTACAGAGATTGAGTGTGGAGCTGAGATAAAAGGATAGACCAACCAGTGACTGCTGCAGCTGGTAATCCATCACATAATCAGCCACCAAATGTACACACTATTGCATATACCAGCAAGATATTGCTGAAAGAGCCCTGATATAGCTGTCTCGTGTGAGGCTATGCCAGTTCCTGGCAAACACAGAAGTGGATGCTCACAGTCACCTATTAGATAGAACACAGGGTTCCCAAGAGTGGAGCTAGAGAAAGTACCCAAGGAGCTGAAGGGGTTGCCAACCCTGTTGGTGGAAGAACAATATGAATTAACTAGTACCGCCAGAGCTTGTGTCTCTAGCTGCATATGTAGCAGAAGATGGCCTAGTTGGCCATCATTGGGAAGAGAGACCCCTTGGTCATGCAAACTTTATATGCCCCAGTACAGGGGAACACCAGGGCCAAGAAGTGGGAGTGGGTGTGTAGGGGAGCAGGGCGGGGAAAGGGGATGGTATAGGAGACTTTTGGGATAGCATTTGAAATGTAAATGAAGAAAATATCTAATAATAATTGGAAAAAAAAGTTGGACTAAATGCTGTTTGCATTATTCATTTAAGAATGGCACCCAATAGACTCATGTGTTTGAATAAGTCTATGGTTGCCAGGGAGTGGAATGCCATGGTTTGTATATTCTTGGACCAGGGAGTGGCAATATTTAGAGGTGTGGGGTTGTTGGAATAGGTGTGACCTGGTTGGAATAGGTGTGTCACTGTGGATGTGGGCATAAGACCCTCAACCTAGTTGCCTGGAAGTCATTCTTCTACTAGAAGCCTTTGGATGATGACATAGAACCCTAAGCTCTGCCTGTGCCATGCCTGCCTGGATACTGCCATGCTCTCATCTTGATGATAATGGACTGAACCTCTGAGCCTGTGAGCTAGCCCCAATTAAATATTGTTTTTTATAAGACTTGCCTTCGTCATGGTGTCTGTTCACAGCAGTAGAACCCTAACAGAGACAGGGGAGATATTAATTTTATCATTCTGAAAGTAACATTTACTTATATTTGTTTTAGAAAGAGACATTATTTCTACCTTTAAAAATTGAGATCAGGCCTGCCATTTTTTCTAAGACTATTACATATACAAGAATTTTCAAAAAAAAATATCAAAACAAACAGCATAAAATGCCTTGATCACATGCAATTCAGAAATGTGCATACATTTTATTAACTGTCATTGCACAACTCCTGGTCACACACTGTCAGTAGTATGTTGTATACTGCCAAGTATTCAACAACAACTATTTTAAAAACTCTATTAGTGGGCAAGAATTATACTCAAAATTTTAAGTTGAGGTTTATATGGAAAAGCATAGCTTTAGATATAATAAAATGTTATGAATAGTAACTATTGACAATTCATTGCATAGTTATAAATATTAGGTTTCTCTCCATAGTGAAGTCCTTGCCTATGCAAAGGATCATATGATAAAGCCACAATATGTTCCTCTTTCATGCTCATAGTGATGAGAATTTCCAATTGAAAATAAGACTCTGATGTTCATTTATCATTTATGATGACAGATTGAGAGCAGCTGCAAGCATGAAGCTGACAAACCTCTGTAGAATGATGTACATCAGAGAAACAGAATGATCTGAAGATGCATTAACTTTATAATAGTATTCAATGACCAATCTGGTGAGAATGATGCATGGAAAACATGTGGCAAATATTGTATGGGAAATACTACACTGTGTGTTGATTTAGGACCACAAAAAGTTATACACACAAAAGTACTATATATTTCTTTGTGACATGAAATTTTAATTTCTTATATACACAAATAATTTTTTTTGCAAACATAGTAAGAGAAAATTAGTGCTTGGGCATGGATTTAGAAAAATGCATTATGTTTACATCTGAAATTTGTTGAAAATGCTGTCTTTTTTCACCACTGGATGGCTTGGCTTCCTTGTCAAAGATCAAGTGACCATAGGTGCATGGGTTCATTTCTGTGTCTTCAATTGCTTGACCTATCTTCCTGTCTATGTACCAATACCATGTGTGTGTGTGTGTGTGTGTGTGTGTGTGTGTGTGTGTGTGTGTGTGTGTGTGTGTGTTTTCCCTGATTGCTCTGTAGTACAGCTTTAGGTCAAGGAAGGTGATTCCCCACAAGTTCTTTTAACATTGAAAATGATTTTTACTATCTTGATTTTTTTTGTTATTACAACTAAATTTGAGAATTGCTCTTTCTATCTCTGTGAATAATTGTGTTGGAATTTCAAGTGGGATTGCATTGAATCTGTACATTGCTTTTGTTAAGTGGTCATTTTTACTATGTTAATCCTGCCTATCAATGAGCATGGGAGATCTTTTCAACTTCTGAGGTCTTCTTCGATTTCTATCTTCAGAGTCTTGGAGTTATTGTCATACAGATTTTTTACCTGCTTCATTAGAGTCACACCAAGGTATTTTACAGTTTTTGTAACTATTGTGAAAGGTGTAAATTTTCTAATTTCTTTTTCAGCCCATTTATCCTTTGAGTAGAAGAAACCCCTTATTTGATTGAGTTAATTTTATATCCAAATGCCAGGAACTGGAGAGGTGCTCAGGACCCAACAGGGATGACATTAACCAAAATACCCAACAAAGGGGTGAGACAACATATAGAGACCATATCCAGTGGATAGGTACCACCCCAGTTGAGGGATGGTGCCACCCACTCACCTTAAAAAAAATAATCCAGAATTCCTCCTGTCAAAAGGAAATACAGGACAAAAAGTAGAGCAGAGACTGAAGGAAAGGCCATACAGAGATTGTCCCACCTAGGATCCATCCCATCTGCAGACACCAAACCCAGACACTATTTCTAATGCCAAGAAGTGCTTGCTGACAGGAACCTGGTATAGCTGCCTTCTGAGAGGCTCTGCCAGAGCCTGACCAATGCAGATGAGGATGCTTGCAGTCAAACATCAGACTGAGCACAAGGATTCCCACAGAGAAGTTAGGGCAAGTACTGAAGGAGTTGAAGGGAATTGCAACCACATAGGAAGAACAGCAACATCAATCAACCAGACACCTCAAACCTCCCAGGGACTAAATCACCAACCAGAGTACATATTGGGGCAGCCATGGCTCCAGCTGGATACTTAGAAGAGGATGGCTTTACTGGCATCAATGTGAGGGGAGTCCTTCGTTCTGTGGAGGCTCAATGCCCCAGCATAGGGTAATTCTAGCATGCTGAGTCATGAGTGGGTAGATGGATTAGGGAGCATCCTTATGGAGGGAGGGAGAGGGGGAGAGGATAGGGGTGTTGTGTGGAGGGGATCCTGGAAAGGGAGATAACATTTGAAATGTAAATAAATAGAATAACCAATTAAAAAACTAAGTGGCAAAAAAAAATCTTATCACAGTCTAGTAAGAGGAAACTAAAGGCTTTTGTGTGACAAAATGAAGCAAAATGTTAACAGTATTTAACACTAGATTAATTAGCTCATTTTTAGGTATATGTTTTCCTGAAATAAAAAAATCTTACCATACTATAGGCTAACTTATATACTTTCCTTTAAAATGTAGCAAGTGGCCAATGAGGTGATCCAGTAGGTAAAATAGCTAATTTCACAATCCTGAGAACCCAAGGAAAAACGCTGAGTCTCACTGTGAAAAAAGAGAACTGATTCCAAAATGTTTTCCACTAACATCCACTCTTTACCGTGGAATTTCCAAGCATGAACAGGTACATGCATGTGCCCACAAGCATGTGAGCATAAATATGAGCATAGATGAACACAGAAAAACATACACTCATTATACATGCATTAATAAACAAAATACATCTTGGTAAAGAAAGCACAGCTTGCTTTTCCTATGCTGGGTTTTGTTTAATAATATTTACCTACAATTGATGCTTCTCTAGTTATTCTTCCTTTATATTTCCCTTCAAGAGCGTAACTAATGAAGAGGGGATTTCTAATTTGTTTCTGCTTCTCTTTCACATACTGTTCATTCTCCAACCTTATATAGCCTGACTTCAGCTTCTAATTGCAGTGATTTTACAGTCTTAATTATTAAATCCATTGATGTTAATTCATTTAAAATGATTTATTATACCTCAAAATCTTTCCTGTTTTATTGCATTTAAACAGATGCTGTCTGATAATCTCACTGAAGCTCTAGATTTAAGGATTATCAAATCTGAACCCATCAAAAACTTACCCTGAGACATTGTGACATAGTAATAAATACACATTTGTTTTCTGTTCCAGTGTCCTGAAATGCAACTGGTCAACCTTCTGACTTGTGAAGTGAGATGTTTTTTATCCTGATGAGAAAACTGATGGTTTAGGTGCTGGGGTTTCATAGAAAATTCAGTATAGTTGGAGTTTTAAGCCAAGAAAACCAAGGAGATTATTAGATGATTGAATTTCTATTACTCTCTGTTGAACTCTATGAAGAGAAGGCTGAATGTTCTATGGATCACAAATGGTCAGTATTTTAGAAACTCATGCATTTAGGAAGTTTCCATAAAATCTCCAAATTTCATGACTTGGGAAGTTTCTGACTAAAGTGGTGAATACATTGGGGATAATACAACCAGAGAAAGGAATGAACATTTTCAGTTGTTGCCTATAAATTCTCCTTCTACTCATGTGTTCATTTAAAATATTCCTTGTGATAAGTATGCAACATAAGAAGATGGTTGCCAAATTCTATGGACTCTTCAAGAAAAATAATCTACAAGAAACTCAACTTCAATTTAGCAAAGTCAGAAGTTGTGAGAATCCTACTAGCACTGGTTAGTCACTGAAATGGAACAGTAGTGTGTATGTATGTGTGTGTGTGTGTGTGTGTGTGTGTGTGTGTGTGTGTGTGTGTGTTTCTTGTGTGTGTGTGTGTTTTTCTTATGTGTACTTATATCTTTTCATGCATATATATGGAAGCATAGTCAAACTGCTTGCATTTTAATCCAGAGTTTGAAATTTGGAAGAGAGAAAACCTGGAGATTATAATTTATGCATAGTTTGAAATTTGACTACCATAATCTATATAACAATTAAAAGAAAAAATTTGAAGAAAAGAAAAATAACCAGACCTGCTTGACTTGAAAGGAAAATGGAAAATGTGTACTCACAGTTTTTGCTGCAGTTTGCCCAAGCCATAAAACAAAACTCAAAGCTACTCAATATTGATTCCAGAGTTTTATGTCTTAACTTTTAATGTGCACTTCAAAGTCAATTTCAATTACTTCTGATTTTCACTTATGTTCTAATTCTAATGAAAATACATTAAAGAATGAGAAGAAACTTCCCAAAAGTTAAATGAGATCCTTAGAGGAGAGTTACATCTGTGGATAATAATAATAAAAGAAAATATAGTTTTATAATTTCAAACTATTTATTATAAATATAATGCTGTCCAGTTTGTATTATCTATATTAAACTCATGCAATTGTATACTTTTATGAGTTATTTTTTCCCCAAAATTAATTTGCAGTATCAGAGAGTAATTGATTCTCCTTTTTGTGAAAATATCTAATAAACAGTCCAGGTCTCAAATTAATTAATTTATCATATTTTTAAGGAATAAATAAAATAACTTCAATTTCATAAATTTCTGATTAAAAAGAATCACACAGGAAAATTATGACATAGACACATATGAGCAACACTGCTAATTTCTTAAATGAATCAGAAACAAAAATATGCATTTTCATTTAGGTTTCATATCTACATGAAAAATTAAAGTTATTAAATCATTAAACTCTGATACTTAAAAATATAAGGGACAGGACTCAAACACTAGTTTTTGTAACTATCACCTGCAAGATTACAAATTCTGTGAACTCTTTTTACTTCTGAGAGAATATTTCAAATCTCAAAACATTGTTGAACATATTGATTACAAAAAAAAAAGATACTTACAACGATTATTTAGTACAGAATAAAAGTAGTTAAAAATAGTGTTGGTAAAAATACTTAAGACCCATAAGAAATGGGAGAGAAAATAGGTTGGTTTATAGTTTTATGAACTAGGTCAATAATGTGAAACCTAGAGATATAAATGTTGAAATTAAGTGTCTTTCTGCTTCACTCTTCACTATCATTCCTTTGATAAATGGTGGCTCTTATTGGGGCTGTTGTCATTATACTTAACTGCTTTTCCAACTACTAAATAATGCCTATTGGGATTATTTTGTTGATGAATAAGTTGCAGGTTTAATGTAGCCTCAATCACCTTCTTCTTTAAAAGGTTTCCAATATCCTTTAGCCTTGTTGCTGTCAATGTTTAATCAGTTGTAAAGAAGGTAGTATGTGAATATTGATGCTGCTTACCACTGGCTCCTCAGGACTTTATCAATACCATAGGAAACCTAAAAATAATTAATATCTGATTGACACAGCAAACTATTTTCAATTTACAGCATTTCATTTTCTTCTTAACATTTCATTTGAAAGAAAAAGATTACTAATAAAGTGAAGAGCTAAATAAAATTACATATTACTTTGAATAATATAAAGTGAATGCTATAGTTCTACATGAGAGAAAAATGGGCAAATATATATCTAGAAAAAAATCAGAAAAAAATTATCTTTCATGAGCACGCTATTTAAGCTAGAAAATGAAGGTCAAACAAGGGCGAGAATGTTTTGTGGCAAGTTTTCTGCTATAGAAGATAGTTTAGCTCTAGAGAAATGTGAATAGGGTGAGGCAGGAGTGGGGCTGGGAATGATTGGCGTTAGGTTGCAGAATATTGCATGAAATTTTGTTGAAGAAGATAGGATTTTGTCTTGAAGGCCATGTGTAATTTAAGAGAAATAGTGATCTTAGCTAACTTAAAATTAAGGTGTGGGGGGGAGTTGCACTAGGTGTCTTATTGGAAAATACCAGGACTGAAGGCAAGAGGCCCTATTTGGACAATGACATCCTTATCTAAGATAGAGAGATGTTGTAGTTTTTCTCTCTTTGGAAGTTGGCACATGCTTGTATGACTGAGTTCTTTCTTGTCCCACAACATCACAGAGTAAGATAAAACATACTTTACACTGGAAAGGCTTCTGATTATTTATCTCTAGCTCCTCTGTAAGGAATGTACAGATATTTTCTTATGTCCTTATGTCTAATTTAAAGGAATTTGCCTTGCATCATTGGAATAAGCCTACTTAAATTGTATCCTGAGTCATAGCCACTTATGCAGATATCTGGCAATGTGCTCTTATGGAAAACTTTACTTTCATCTATTATGTGACCACATGTCATTATTCATAGTTAGAATAAAAAAGAGTATCTCCCATTCTGTGTTTGTTGACTACTTTTGCATGCATATGTGTGTTTCGAAATTTTTTTGTTACTGAATTGTGAATTCTTTCTTTTTTCCTTTTGTTAAATGGAAACATATATCTGAAGAATATATCATATACCATATTTATTGTATTTAAATATTTTAGGAGTTTTGCTGTGATTGAGATATATTCCACTCTGTAACCCAGAACAGCATGGACCTTGCTACGTGTTGGACTGCCTTCCAACTTATTGTAGTACTCTTTGCTTATCTTCAAAATTTTAGGATCATAAAAGGGAACTACTATACCTTACAAGTTGACATATTTAAAACATACCAAATAAATGAATAAGAATATTATAATACTATTTATCAATATTAAGTGTTACAAAGCTATTAGCCATTATATCTGCAAGATTATTTTATTGAAGACAGTTTTTCTTAGATCCCAGATGAGTTAGATTTACTCAAGAACATATATTGGTATTCTCTAGGACACTACTGTCTCATGGCTTTTCTATGTGGAAGGTAATGATATAAAGAAGTCCCCATGCAACTAACTTTTTCTTTGTTCATAGCATGTACATTCTTGGGACTCTGTGCCAGTGATAAAAGGTGAAATCTCATAGTCTCAGGCTCCCAGTCTAAAGAGGTTCATTGTATACAGTCAAACTGTTTCTCATCTTCAGAAAGACAATTTATGATATAATTATGGGTTAAATTATCACCACTATCATCATCCTGCCTATCCTTTCATCAACATAGAAACCCATAAGTCATCTCTGTGGTATGTGAAAGAAACAACAGAGAAAATGTAGCTCACAGGAGTCATTTGAACAATGACTGTAAAAATAACATCTGGTCCTTGTTTTCATGCTAAATGTATTTTTTTAATTCACTGCAGGGGATGCCGCTGGCAGCAGTTGGTATAATTTAGCTAAATCTTTAATACTCAGTGTTTTACTCAGAAACAGAAATATATTTGCTTTTTAAAGAGCATTGAGAGTAAATGTTAGAGGATTCTGATTAATATTGTAAGATTATGAGGAGGTATTGAAGCAATCAATTTTAAAATGTGTACCTATCCATGTTTGTTATCATTCAATAAAATTGCCCTCTACATGGAAGGATGTCATATATGTAAGGAACAGTATATCTATGAATACATAGATATTAATTGTTATAAGAAACATAAAATGAATTAGTAGATATATAAAGAGTCACTGGAGAACTTGAAATTTAACAACATTAATTTATGATGTATAGCATTTGATTAAGATAGGAGAACATATTCATTTCCTACTTAGTTTTTCAAAAAAGGTGCTCATTTTTTCCTTAACCTTAAGTAGTTTCTTAATAAGGGCAGAGGGATTCAAGTATGCTCTAATTTTTCTAGAATTTTAGATTGCTTACATAGCTTTTATGTTCATCTAAATTTCATTTGATATTTTTAGCACAAAATTTTAAATAAATTATTCTTATTACTGTGAGTTGAATATTGAGTATAAAATTAAATATTCAAATTTTCTCTTATTCTGAAATACTTTATTGGTGTATATTCATTAAAAAAGAGACATTCATTTTTTTCCAATTAAAACAATTAATAATAAGCAATTATTGCAATCCCATTACTGGAATAACTTTGAGAAAGAATAATTCTTGGCAGTTTAGGCTGATAAGAAATCTTCCTCTGAACAATAGCATCATAGTACTTATGTTGTCCAGAATCTAACTGATTCTCAATTAAACTCATTTGATCTCTACTGAGTCTTATGTGACTTGATTAATAAGGCATAGGGGAGAAATACAATGATAAATTATATAATTAGTGGAAAATGTTAATTGTGGAAAATTTAGGTGGACAGCTAGTTACTTACACTGATAATCATCTTTTTAAATTCCAAACTCATGAGGCAAATAAACTTCTTCATCTTTAAAAATTTGTCAGTCTTGGGTATTTTATTAAAGCAATGTTAACACCACTTAAAAGCAATAGGACTAAAATAAACGTAATAGTAAAAAGGATTGTGGGTGACCAAGACGTTGAAATCTTATTTTGAGAAGTTTAACATTAGTCTAGTTTTTAACAGTTTTGAAGATATATGAAATGGAAAAAATGGCCAAAAAACGTGAGTCAATGAAACAAAATAATATGAGATTTATACAATATGACTTTAATTGCTGATATAGCTTAATAACTAAACAGAACAAACTCAGTAAAGTTTAATCACTATGACAGGTTTACCATGATGATGTTGTTAGTGTGAGAGGGATAAGATAAAGAATAAGCAAAGCAATCATTGAAGAGTCATCATTGCCCCGTTACAAATCTGATTCACACGCCAGTTAACTGATAGGGGTTGCTCTACACCACGTAGTAAAAGAAATGTAACTTAGTGAAAACATCGTATTTATGAGGAATAACATTTGATTGTGAGCTAAGAGAACACATTCATTTCCTAGTGAACTTTTTTCAAACAAAAGCTGTTCATATTTTCTTTAACCTTAAAATATTTACTTAAAGAAAAGGAAAAAGAAAACTATATAGTTTTAAACATAGCAAAGAAAAATATTCATTTTATTCAAAAAGTTAAAAACTAGATCACAAATTATCCTCTCTGCAGAAAAGATGGAAAACATGATAAAAACTAATAAAAACACCAAGGTTTCAACATACTTGTATAAAACACAGACCTCCTTATTTCATACATAGAAAAAATATCCACTAAAGCTGAGAACAAATTGAAAAGCTTCCAGTCCAAACAAAAACTGAGGAAATTGATGCTGCCAGCCAAATTGATGCTAAAATGTACTAGAGTTAAATGAATCATTTAACCCATAGGAAATATAGCAGAAGCGCAAACTGTGGTGATAGGTAATCAAAGGCAACTATGGGATAAAATAGAAGCACACGAATAACATCTATCGAATTACCTACCATTCAGATCTATTTTTAAAATATTTGAGTCTAAAGAAAAGCAAGGAAGTGAGTAACAAGTCACACTATGATTGGGATGTTCCACAGGGAAGAAATACCTTTCTGAACTAGATCATCATGTCATATTCAACTGAGTTAATATGATCTGAAAAGTAAACAGTATCAATAGAATAAAAAGATGGACAAGGAAAGTCCCAGTAAGCCTCAACAGGCAACCAAGGAATGGTGAGAGTAGAAGAAATTTTCTTCCTCAAAGAAGAGCATGACTTGGTCAGTCCTGAAAAGAACATGGACATACAAGTAACATTATTAGAACTAAGCATATTATAATTATAGATCTAGTGATACACACATTGACAAATGTAGCAACAATTAATGAAAAAGACTTCATGAATTTGAAAGAGAATAGGTGGGAGTACGTGGAAAGATTAGGAGAGTCGAAAGTGAAAGGGGAAATGATACAATTATATTATAACCTAGAAAAATTAGATTAAAAAGCACAAAGGTAACATTTCAACATAACAAGAGGACTGGGGAGAAAGCACTAAATAAGCAATCATTTTAAAAATGAAATCCACATTATAATGATACACTCTGAAATTTTCATACATGTGAAAATGATGTAAAATTTCCGTCAACACATCCCCTTCTATCTTTGTGACCTCTGTTTTCTTTTCTTTTTTTCATTTTTATAACTCACTAATTATAATTAGTCTTGTCCATATATGCATGTTGTCGTAGTTAGGGTTTCACTGCTGTGAACAGACACCATGAACAAGGCAAGTCTTTTTAAAGGACAGCATTTAGTTGGAGATGACTTACAAGTCCAGAAGTTCAGTCCATTATCATCAAGGTGGGAGCATGCATCACTCAGGCAGGCATGGTGCAGGAGGAGCTGAGATTTCTACATCCTCATCTGAAGGCTGCTAGTAGTAGACTTACTTCAAGGCAGCTAGGACAAGGGTGAAGGTCTTAAAGCCCACATCCACAGTGACACACCTACTTCAACAAAGCCTTACCTACTACATCAGGGCAACACCTTTTAACACTGGTGTGAGCCTATACAAAGCATCATAAATTTATAGGTACAATGAACCAGGAAATGGACAAACTATCAATGACTACAATCCCGAAAAAGTAAAATTCTCCCTCCCTTGTCGCCACCAACTGCCTTAGAGAATCAATTAGCAATGGGATCTCAGAAGTTACTGGAGCAACTCTTTAGCTAATCTCATATCTATGTTGGATTTTGGCTTAATTGAACTTTTGCATATTTTGTCCAAGTAAACATACAACTATTTAAAGTTTAAAATTTAAACTGATAGTCTATAATTATAAGCGCCTTCCTTCTATTTTTGTAGATTATTTTCTGATCACCTCTACTTACTAGTAATTTTTAGTTAATTATTAATAATCTTAAAATATTAAAAAACTTCGATATTATAATTTTAATAAAACACAAAGGAATGTTTTTAAAGGTTATATATATTCTTATACACAAGAATGAGAATAATAATAGACATTTTAAATTAATTATGTATTTTATACTCACAACTGTATACTATTTGAGGTCATGAAAAATACAGAAATTATTGAAACCAATGAAAAATTATAAGGTATAAGTGATACAGCTTTCAGAAAGTCGCTTTAATTTTACCTCCTTCTAGATGATTCTCACCAAAAAGTATCAGCACCAACTGGAAAAATTTAGTGATTTTTTTTTCAAAATGAATGCTTAGAAATCTTGCCAAATAAAGTAAGATTCTGTTAATTAAAACTTAAATTGTTCTTGAAAGTGGTTGGGAAAGACAACGTTCAACCTTTTTAAAAGAATATGTCAGCAACCCGTTTCTTCTTTAGGAGCCCATATACAAATGACTTAGTCAATACCTATTGATTAAATGTTTTCATTGCTATGCAGATTCAAAGAATAACTACACAATCAATTCTTGCTTGTATCCTCCCTAAAAGCAGATGTTGAATAGAATGGCTGTGTGAGTTTCAGAGCAACCCAGTATACTTTACCCTCACAGTCAGTATACTTTACCCTCACAGTCAGTATACTTTACCCTCACAGTCAGTATACTTTACCCTCACAGTCAGTATACTTTACCCTCACAGTCAGTATACTTTACCCTCACAGTCAGTATACTTTACCCTTACAGTCAGTATACTTTACCCTCACAGTCAGTATACTTTACCCTCACAGTCAGTATACTTTACCCTCACAGTCAGCTACAAGGACAGCTTATAGCTACTAATCTTTATGGTTTGATTCATAGTAACTGTAACTACAGCTTAGGGGGAAAATATTTGAAGACTTCACCTCTTGTGCTAGATAAGAAAGGATAAACTCAAAATTATTCTTTCAGTTGTTATAGGTCACAAATGAATTCAAAAATCACTCAACTTTTTAAAACTTATTTTACTTCATGTGTATCAATATTTTGAATGCATATAATTTATATGCTGCATGTATGCTTGGTAACCACAAGGCCTAAAGAGGGAGCTGGATCACCTGGAACTGCAAATACAGACAGTTCAGAGCCACCATGTGTGATATGGGAAACCTGGAAGCTCTGAAAAAGAAGCCAGTGCTCTTAATGGCTGAGTCATTCAAACTACCCCTCATCGGATTGTTTTTTTTAAGTTCTTAATATTACTTCACACTTATGAATGCACCAATAGTATAGAAATTAAATAATATATTGAAATAATTTTTGTTTATTTATTTTATTGAAAATAACTTTTTCTCTTATACTTTTAAAATTATATTCTGATTGCAATTTCTCTCTCCATATACTTTTCCACCTCCTCCATGTTCTCATCCACCTCACCTCCCATCTGGATGCAACCCCTTTCTGTATGTCATTAGGACATGAATAAGCCTCTAAGTGACAATAATAAAGATTAATATACTAACATAAAAATTTCATACAAATAGAAGGAATAGAGCCCAAGAGGGGGGGAAAAAAAAACAAGAAACAGATATAGAAAGACTGATTTATGTGCATACTTAGAAACACCATTAAGATCCTTAATTGGAAGCCATATTTGTACAAAAGACCTCAGTCACTGTGAGTTCTTGCATGTGATGATCCTGTTGGTTTAGAGAGTCTTGTTCCCTTTTTGTCCTCTCTCCCCTTGGGTCTTTACATTCTTTTTGTGTCTTCTTTTGCAAGTTTCCCTGAGTCTAGAGAAGAGGGATTTGATGGAAACATCCCTTTTAGCGTTGAGTGTCCCAAGGACTCTCACTGTCTGAATATTGTATGAATAATCTCAATATTTATTCACATCTGCTACAGGAGGAAGCATCACTTATGATGACTGAGCAAAGCATTGATTTATGAGTAGAGCTGAATGACATTATAAATCATTTTTTACTGCTACTTTCTTTTAGTAAAACAGTAATGTCTAGCAATAATAAGTAATATTTAGTAAAACAGGATTATTTAGTTTCCCATAGATCCATGGGCTATCTAAATCTAAGGTTCTTGATCATCCAAGCAAGGTCAAGTATGGGTTCTATACCTTAGAGTGCTCCTTAAAAAAATCAGATAGAGGTTGGTTACTCTTCCTAGCTTTGTGCCAGCAATGCATTAGCACATCTTGGGGCAGGGACACCATTGTTGACCAAAGTGTTCTTAGCTGGGTTTTATTCACATTTTTCTCTTGGTAGTATTCATATTACCTTCCCATACCAAAGACACAAGTGCATAGGGGTGAAAGCTTTATGTAGGCAACAGCTTGACTTCCTAATGTTCTCTGAGTTGTGTAGATGTAATCTTCAGGAATTGGTTTTGCTGTCAGTTTGTAGAGATCAATCATGACAATACCTGGTTCTGGGCCATTAGTGTATGGGAGGAGAAGCTGAGAACAGAATAGGGACCCCTGGGTAGCACTTGTCCTTGGAGTTAAGGGAAGAGAGCAGGGGAAGAGGTGGGCGCTGGGTGGTTCCTATGCAGGTGAGAGTTCTTAGTCCAGTCTGTGGCTGCAGCATAGGAAACTCCTTCTGTCGGGAGGTTAGACATGGCTCATTAGGAGAAAGCGTATACCACCATTCAAGCATGGTGTGCCTTGATGATCAGAGACAGTCTGTGGTTTTAGAGCTTTATTGGAGAAAGGCAGGGAGAAAGAGAGAAGGTAAAAAGAGAGAGGGAGAGGCTGGCCATGACCACGAAGAGGGAAGGGGGAAGACAGAGAGAGAAGAAAGGCTAGATAGTAAGAGAGAGAAGGGAAGAGAAAAAGAGAGAGAAGGAGGGCTAGAGCGTAAGAAAGCTTAAAGAGAGCAAGGAGGGGCCAAGCAGCCCCTCTTATAGTGGGCTGCTATTTTGCTGTTGCTAGGTAACTGTGGTGAGGAGTCTAGCCAGAATGACAGAAGCTTGGGACATTGTCTAAGGACTGCTAGCCACATTCCTCTCCTTTGGGGGCTGTGGGGGCAGTAACTTCGACAGGAGCCAGGAGTCCAGGAGACATGATAGAACACCTTCCATCCCATGTAGGTAGAAATTACCACCCATTGGGTCCCACTGGGGTTCAAGACCTCAGCTCCACTGGAGACCAGGCTGTCTGTGCATAGCCCATTGCCCCACAACCTGGCTCATATGAGTTTTCCCTTTAAAACCCTTTGGCCAACATCTCAGTTAGATTTAATCTAATTCCTGTACTGAAAGCTTCATTTTGTGATAATAGATGGACAGCTGGTGTTCCTTCATTACATGATAGTTATGTTCAGATTACCTTCATATACATGCATGTTTTAGGAAATTTCTGTATTAGGAATCCATACTACCCTACACCTAAGTGGTGCTTAATATGAACTGTCTCTCTCAGTATTCCCTCCCTCAGCCCCTAAACCTTTCTCACTCCTAGCTTGATCCTTCTACTCTAGTCACCTCCCCTTCCCTCATCCATTTATAAAAGACAGTATTTCCCTTTTCTAAGGAGATCTATTTGTCTTCTACAATCTCTTACTCTATGTCTAATTTCTGTGGATCTGCTAATTATACCTTGTTCACCAATGTCTTAACAGCTAATATGCACAAAAAATGAATACATACTACATTTGTCCTCTGTACCTGAGTTAACTCACTTCAGATTTTTTCCTACTTCCATTCATTTAACTGTGAATCTTATTATTTCTATTTTTTAATGATTGTGTAAAATCCCATGTGTAAATGAACACTGTTTGTGTTCTCTTTCATCTCTTACGGACAACAAGGGTTATTCCAAATTGTGTCTATTACAAGTAGCAACAAGAATGGTTGACCAAGTTTCTTCGTGGTAGAATGGGGCATAGTTTGTGTATATGCCTAAGAATGGTATAGCTGGTTCTTGATTTAGATTCCCATCTCCATGAAGTATTGTCACTCTGAATTCCATCTTGGTTTTACCTCTCCCACAAGCAATGCATGAGATTTCCCATTATTTGACATCCTTACCAGCATGAGATGTCACATATTTTACTGTCCTCAGACACTGCTAGGTGTAAAATGAAATATTAAAATAGATTTGATCTGCAATTTCCTGACGACTAAGAATGTTGAACATATAATTAAAACCTCTGAAGCAATCTGAATTTCTTTGCTTGAGAATTCTATGTAAATCTGTACTAAATTTTAAATTTTTTGATGGTATCTTGATTTCTATGTTTTTAAAAATGTATTTTGTTTATTAGCCCTCTATCAGATGTGTATTTGGGAGAATAAAAAGATAAAACAAAACATGTCCTTTTCAATAGATGTTAGATTAGTCTGAATGGCTGTGCCCTTTAATATGCAGAAGTTTCTTAGTTTTATGAGGTCCTTTTGGTTAACTTTTAATCTTACTTTCTATGCTGTTAAGCAAGTCTTTTCCTGTGAACTGTATCTTGGGTATTCTGAGCTTTTGGGCTAATATCCACTTATCAATGAATGTATACCATGTGTGTTCTTTTGTGTTTGGATTTCCTCACTCAGGATGATATTTTATAGTTCTATCCATTTGCCTAAGAATTTCATGAAAGCATCGTTTTTAATAACTGAGTAGTACTCCATTGTGTAAATGTCCCACATTTTCTGTATCCATTGTCTGTTAAAAGACATCTGGGTTCTTTCCAGCTTCTGGCTATAATAAATAAGGCTGCTATAAAAATACTGGAGCATGTGTCCTTATAATATGTTGGAGAATATTTTGGGTCTATACCCAGGAGTGGTATAGCTAGATCCTCAGTTAATACTATATCCACTTTTCTGAGGAACTACTAGACAGATTTGCAGAGTGTTGTATCAGCTTGCAATCTCCCCAGCAATGGATGAGTGTTCCTTTTCCCACACCCTCACCAGCATGTTGTGCACCTGAATTTTTGATCTTAACCATTCTGATTGGTGTAAGGTAGAATCTCATAGTTGTTTTCATTTGCATTTCCTGGACAACTAAGGGTGTTCAACATTTCTTTAGGTGCTTCTCAGCCATTCGATATTCCTCTGTTGAAAATTCTTTGTGTAGCTCTGTAACCCACTCTTAAATATGGTTATTTGATTTTCTAGTCAAACTTCTGACTTCTTTGTATATATCAGATACTAGTCCTCTATTGGTTGTAGGATTGGTAATGATCTTTTCCCAATATGTTGGTTAGAATTTTGGCCTATTGACAGTGTTTTTTTTTTGTTTTGTTTTTTTGTTTTTTTTTCTTACAGAAGCTTTGCAATCTTATGAGTTCCCATTTGTTGATTCTTGATCTTAGAACATAAGCCATTGGTGTTCAGTTCCCCTGGGCCCATGTGTTCGAGGCTCTTCCCCACTTCCTATTTTATCAGTTTCAGGGTATTTGGTTTTATATAGAAGTCCATGATACACTTGGTCTTGAGCTTTGTACAAGGAGATAAGAATGCTTCGATTTGCATTCTTCTACATGCTGACATCCAGTTGAACCAGCCCCATTTGTTGAAAATGTCTTTTAACCACTGGATAGTTTTAGCCACATGAAGCTCAAGAAGAAGGAAGATCAAAGTGTAGGTGCTTCAGTCCTTCTTAGAATGGGGAACAAAATACTCACAGGAGCAAATACAGAAACAATGTGTAGAGCAGAGACTGAAGGAAAGGCCATCCAGAGACTGTCCCACCTGGGCATACATCCCATATAGAGGCACCAAACCCAGACACTATTGTGGATGCCAAGAAAGGTTTACTGAAAGGAGCCTGATATAGTTGTCTCCTGAGGGGCTCTGCCAAAGCCTGATAAATACAGAGGTGGATGCTTTCAGCCAACCATTGGACTGAGCATAGTGTCCCCAATGGAAGAGTTAGAAAAAGGACTGTAGGAGCTGAAAGGGTTTGCAATCCCATAAGAAGAACAAAAATATCATGCAACCAGACTCCCCAAAGCTCCCAGGGACTAAGCCACCAAGCAAAGAGTACACATGGAGGGACCCATAGTTCCATATGCATATGAAGCAGAGGATGGACTTGTCAGGTATTAATTGGAAGAGAGACCCTTGGTCCTGTGAAGGCTCAATAGATGGCCCAGTGTAGGGCATTTGAAGGTGTGGAGGCAAGGAGTGGGTAGGTGGGTAAGAGAACATCTTCATAGAAGCAGGGGTAGGGAGATGGGATAAGGGGTTTAAGGGGAGGTAAAGGAAACCTGGAAAGGGGATATTATTTTAATATAAATAAAGAAAATATTCAGTAAAAAAGAAAGAAATTCAAAAGAGAAACAAAGAAAAGAAAGACAGAGGTGGGGAAGGGGGAGGGGAGGGGGAGGGGCAGAGGGAGGNGGGGAGGGGGAGGGGAGGGGGAGACTTTTCCTGTACCAATGAGTTCAAAGCTTTTGCCCAGTTTCTCTTTTGTCATATTTACTTATCTCTTTTTATGTTGATGCTTTTGAGCCATTAGTGATTGAGATTTATTCAAATGATAAATATGGATTTTTGTAAATGTTGCTTTTATTCTCTCAGATTAAGGGTACAGCTGAAGGTCATATCCAAGCTTTATGAATATACAGCTTGGGCTATGCCCAGGACATTTGTTTCTCTGTTATCTTTCCCTAGGCCTACACCTGCAAGCTGCTAGCCTCCATACCATTTAATATTCTACTAGCCTGGATCATGAATACTGCGGCTTTCATCTTTTGTCTTCTAACCTAGGCCTAGAATGTTTCATTATCCATGGTTTACTGCTGACAAATCTCACCTTTTCTAGCTGTTTCTGAACTCTCTGGCTGGTTCAACTCAGCTGTATTATGGCCCAAATTCATCTCCGAGCTGATTCAAACCTGTTTCTCTCAGCTTCTAGCATAATTGTTCAGCTTGGATGATGGAAGTGGGTCTGGTGTTATGTGTTCACATGATCTGGTCACAGTCTAGAGAAATATATCCTCATGTACATAAAATGTTGTGGTATAAACTGTGTTTGCCAATCTTCTCTGGCTAAATAAGAATGGCTGAGAGGTAATTACTAGGGAGAATAGAGGAAAGTAAAGCTTTGGTTAGTGGACTGAGGTTATAGGTAGGGATCACAAGGAGAGAGAGAGAGAGAGAGAGAGAGAGAGAGAGAGAGAGAGAGAGAGAACAAGAGAGAGCGGAAGAAATAAGACATAGAGAACAGGAGGTCTCAATTAGACTGGATGGACCAGGAACAGATAGATGAGGGAGAGAAGTACATCTTGAGGACAGACTGATGGAGCAGAAATAATGCAAGCAAGACTCTAACAGCAAGTAACTTGGGGAGCACAGCTAAGAAATAGTCAGTCCAGCGTAGAAAAAATAGTTCATGGGTAATCGCCCAGTAATTGTGCTAAACCTGATCAATAAGACTATGTTTTGATTACTTGACAGCTGGCTGGGTCGTATTAAGAACTAACAAAGTTATTCAATATCCAACAACACATTGCCTCATACTAACTTTGGCTATATGTTATAACTTTTCTGGTTCTTTCTGACTTCTGTGTCATTCTGATTTTGTCTGTGTCTAGCTTCTCTCTGCAATCTGTCTCTATACCTGCTGCACAAACCCTAACCTTTTCTCATCCTGTACTTCTCTTAAGTAGCCTCTCTTTTCAGTGATGTTCTCAGGAAGTTTGAATCACTATCTTTGAATCACTTCATCAAATCATTTTCTGGTTTGACGTTTTGTCTGCCTCACAATTATGCAACTTGCAAACATGGCTGCTTCCTTTTACAAATTAACCTTAACTTTATTGTTAGGGAGGGATCAAAGATATATACTAAGGGCTTGTCTGTATTCCCATCAGATTATACTGTAATCTAGTCCATGTCTGCATTCCAGCTGGATCATATAGACCTAGAAGGTCTATATGAAGTAGCTTATATACTCTCCTAGGGAAGGGGTAGGGTGTCGTAGTGGTTGCAGATTGGTGCACCAAGCTACACCTCATTAGCCTATGGCCTGTTCATTGGTGCTACAAGCCACGCCTCATTTGCATATTGCCCGTTCTGGAGGGGCCATCATTTGAGGAGAGCCTGAAGAGAGAACCAGAGTTTCCTGGAGCCCAGTAATTGTGCTAAACCTGATCAATAAGACTATGTTTTTATTACTTGAGAGATGGCTGGGTCTATGCGTTTGTTTATATTAATAGTGGTAGTATTGTAATCATGAAGCCTAGTAATAACTGCGACACGCCTCACTCGACCAGCGAGAAAGACACACTACCACCAGGATCTTTTCAAACAGCCTTTACTCAGGAGCACCTTGATTACAGATGCCTGAGCAGTGGGAGAGCTGTTGGTTATATACCCTCCCAGGGAAGGGGGGGGGTGTCGTAGTGATTGTGGATTGGTGCAACAAACTGCACCTCATTAGCATATGGCCCCGTTCAGGAGGTGCTATCACTTGAGGAGTAAATATAAAAGAAACACCTTATCTTGTTGTTGATGTTCTTATTCATCTTTTATGACACGGGGTCTCATTATGTAGCCTCAGCTAGTCAAGAATTTGCCATGCACTAGGCTTTTTTACCTGACAGCCGGCCAAATCTCTGCCATCTTGTAATGGTGGGGAGCCGTGGCTGCCTGCAAATAACTATATGCATCTGATTTCTGAACCAAGTCTTCAGAATTATGTAATGCCTGAACTGAATATGTATGCCTTTAACTTCAAGCTATATTAATGTATTCAATACTGAACTTTCCTCTAGAGCATCACTGAGTTTGCAAACACAACTGTGCTCATACAGGTGAATATGAAGACTACATATAAGTTAAAGGAAACATGCAATAAAATTTTTTCCAGCCAGCTAGCAACTACTATTTGCAAAATGATGAATAAAGAAAAAGCAAATCCAAAACCTCAATTTACCTACTTGGGCTAGAGAATTTCTTATCTCTCTCTTTGCTGTGAACTTCTTCAAATAATTAGCCAATCACAAGAGGCTTCTGGGAAAAGTGAACAGGCTCTTCACAACTCCTTTGAGTTCTCTCATAGGAGTTTACATTTAAGTGAGCATCCTACAATGTTGTCAGATTGACAATTGATTCTAGTTTTCAGTGTGTGACTTGTCTGACAGGCTGCTAGAGAAAGAACACCATTTTACGTGGCGTTTGATGCCTAACAAAATCCATGAGCAGGAACATCAGCTGTAAGAGACAAATGCAGCTTGGGGAACTGCTTAAAAAAAACAACAACAGTTTTTAACATGATATTTCATAGAAATCAGAGAACAAGTGCACAAATGGTATTTGCTTCTTCCCTCATTTGTACTGAACATATGTCTCTCAATTTTTCCAAGTCTTTTGCTGTTGAGCTAAGATTTGCCTCATCAGACCTATCTTTCTGACATTTTAATGTTTAATTTTTTATTATTATTTTTTTACTTAATCACTTTACATACACCTCACTGCACCTCCCCCCAATGCTCATACCCTCCCACAATCTCCCCCCACTTCCCTCTTCCTCTTCTCCTCTGACCTGGTGGGGTCAACTCTGTGTATGCTCCCTCCGCCTCCCACCCAATCAGCTACTTTAATTCTTTGCTAGGCTACGTTCTGCCACTTCCACTGAGGAGAGGCAAGGCAGCCCAACTGTTTGAACATATGCCACATACAGGCAACAGCTTTTGGCATAGCTTCCATAGATTGTTCAAGGCCTATTTGAAAGTTAAGCTTGCTACATATAAATAGGGAGGCCTAGGTTCAGCTCATGTAAGTTCTTTGGTTGGTGATTCTCTTAGAGCTCCAAGAGTACCTGTTAGTTGTCTCTATTGGTATTCTGGTGGAGTTTCTATCCCCTTCTGGGGCTGCAATCCTTCCTCCTATTCTTCCATAAGAATCCCCAAGCTCGTCTACCATTTGGCTGTGGTGTCTGTCTGAGTCAGCTGCTTGGGTTTACGGAGGGAAAAGCAGGAAAGAGGATAACATTTGAAATATAAATAAAGAAATTATCTAAAACTATATATAAAGAAATTTTACTTCTACACTTTGTCCTGCCTATTCAGTTCCTAGTAACATCAGACACTTTTAAATTGTATACTCACATATTTATTTGTTTTTTGTTTATTATATGTTGTTTCTTTTCCTAAAGCTCTTGAGAGTACTATTGATTTCAGATAACATATTCCATTTTGGAAAATGTCTCTAACAAAGTCAATATTCAAGAATATCTCACCGTGTGTGGTGGCGCATGCCTTTAATCCCAGCACTCTGGATGCAGAGGCAGGCAGATTTCTGAGTTCGAGGTCAGCCTGGTCTACAAAGTGAGTTCCAGGACAGCCAGAGCTACACAGAGAAACCCTGTCTCAAAAAAAAAAAAAAAAAAAAAAAGAATATCTCCATAAAGAATAAATGAAGTTAATATACTAAGGAAAAGAGGTTACCAGCAGAAATTGGAAACAACTATACATTTGACAGTGGTGTTGAAACAAAGCAGTTATGATGACTAGACTGTGGGCAGGCTTTTGTCAAGATGCTGTGGGCTTACAAATGTTGCTGTGGATCAGAAGATCCACACATGCTCTGCCCTCTGTGCACTCTACACCTGTCAATGAGTTAAATAAGTGACTAGGGAGGGGTTTCTCAGTGTATATCAAGCAGAAGCCACCAGTTATACACCAGTCTAATCTAGTTATATAACTGTCTCTAATTCTTCAGCACAATTGAACTCATTGTTTCACTGAGGTTCACTAAGGTGAGTTTGGGAGAAATTATTATTTCAGCCTGCCAATACCTATTCATTTCTTTATATCTACCCAAGAGAAAATCATACAGCGTCTATTAATTAGAAAATATTTCAAAATATGGAGTCATATAGCATTTTTAGTAATATGATCAATTTTGAAATAACTTATGCAACTATCAATCAAGGTTGATGTTCAGTTTGGTTTTATGCATCATTTATATTTATAAGAGAATAGAAGCAGCTTCAATCCTCATGTATGGGAAAAAATACAAGAATATATTTCTAAAGAAAGCAGTATGAAGTCATGCACATGTGACTCCTTCAACTCTCAAGTAATCAAAGTGAAGACACTTGACACCAATAGAGAACATGAGAATTAATAATAATAAAAAACAACCTGTCTATAATTTCCTTTATGTATGGCCAAATAATTGCTCCATTTATATCATTATTTTTATACTTTATATTTAATGGATCAATTAATTATTAAAGAGGCATTCTGACTTGACAAAAGTTTCAGTAAATATACTAACCATCCACAGAAAGGTGTTTTCCAGATTGGCTAATGATGAGAAACTGTGACAAGAAGGTAATATTGGGGGCTGGATATTGAGTAAAAGAGGACTTTTCTAGAGTTCATAAAACATTAGCACAATGAAAGAATGAGTACATTGATAAATATATTTAAAAAATAAGGCACCAATGATAAGGCAAGTGTTTATCATTGTCAAGATCTCGACTATAGTATGGAAATGAGAATGAAATGAATTGATGTAAGATTCTCATACAAATGAATCATAGGCTGAGATAAATTCACAGGCCAATTTTAGATATAAAATTGGTATCTTCTAGGGAGTAAAGAGAAAGGAAATGTAGAGCAACATGTTACCAAAAACCACTTGGGCCGTTTCAAAAAAAATCAGTTATATTTTTAACCTTCTTCAGGTTCATAGAATTTGAATGGAAACAAATGACTATGCCAAATCAATTGTTACTGTTCTGTAACAAGACCTCTAGAGCAGATGAATATGAATAATTAAATTAGGATCTCTGAGTTTACCTTTAGTTTCTGTTTGTTCTTAGTTTTTGTTGGTTTTTGTAATTTGGTATGATGTTTTGACTTTTGGTCTTTTGGTTTTGTTTTTGGGGTGTGTGTGTGTGTGTGTGTGTGTGTGGTGTGTATGTGTGCACGTGTGTGTGTGTGTGTGTGTGTGTGTGTGTGTGTGTGTGTAAAAATTGTTGACAAGGTTTTGATTAATGGTTCAAGGACCAATAAGACCTCGAGTTCAAGATTACAACTTAGTAATTGATGTGTACTTGTGTGTAAAAATATTTGATTTAGAAATAGTGGTTTTCTTTTATGATTGTGAATATCATCTCTTGAGTCATTAAAGATAAGTACTTTTTTGTTGTTCAGCTTTTTTTTGACTTTTCAATATGAGGGGTGTAAACCAAGGTTTTTTCCATGCATGATCTCTATTCATGCGTTACAGCTTCTAGGCAGAAATAGTTTTGAATAACAATATTAGCTCCATTTGACAACATTTGATGATTTACTGCCTTGTTTGCTGGCTATGATCTTTCTTTCACTGCTTGGAGGAAGCAATGCCTTGTCTCTACCACCCCCTGCAAAGAAAAACACACACACACACACACACACACACACACACACACACACGCAAACACATAAAGTGAATGAATAAGTAAAATCAAGGCTACAAAATAATTAAAACTACAATTTGATACTTTGATAAAGTCTTGGTATCTCACCTTAGATGTTCATGGCAAATAGCCACATACAGCATGATTTAAAGCTCAGAAACTCATTTATTCAGTTGAGAAGATTAGAAATTAAACATTAAGATGATATTGTAGTCTGTCTCCCAAGAGACCTTCATACTAAATGCTACATGATCCTATATCCCTACTATCCCCTCACATGACCATTGTTTCTGTTGTTTTCAGTGGAATGTTAGCTACTTGTACATGTCATTTTGTTTTAGTTCTCATTTCAAAGACCTTATTTTCCAATAGTGGTTGAACTTTGCATCTTCCCCATGTGCAAAAAGATGTTGTTGGTTGCTAAATGTCTTCAAAAAAAAAAAGAAAGTCTGGCTTTGTCCTCCAATAAATAACTTGATAATTACTATTCAAGTCATACATGAAACAAAACATCTTCCAGAACTTGAATAGCAAGCTGATTTGTAATGATCAATTACAACAGTGTTTATTTTATTCTAATATATTATCTACTAAATTGTCTCAATCCACAAAGCAATACTATAAAATAGATTGTACTAAGAGACACTCTGAGTCTATAATCAGCTCTTCTCAACTCCAAAATATTATCTTCACTAATACATTGTAAAGTCATGTCAATAATATATTCAAATTATCAGTCTATTAAAGTGTTTCTGCTACAATATTTGTTGTCAATATGGTTCATCATAAAACATTCATCTAGCAAATGCCTAGGGAATTTGCAAATGCATATGTGTCAAAATGTTAATTAATTAAAATGAATAAAATTTAGTAGATCTATTATTATCCATGCCTGGCAATTTAGGCAAAGAAAGAACTAGGCCCTGTTCACACTGCTGCCTAATGAGTATAACACTGAATTAATTAGTAAGAATCACAAACGGATTGCTGTGGTTTAGACATGGCACTTAGAAAGTCAGAGTTCTGGGCATGATGGATTCCAGCCTCAGATATGATGATAGGGGGCCATATTAATCACACAAGGTATACAATCCAAAGATCATATGCTTGAGTGCATATCTTAACATAAAACATAATACATAGTGAAGTCAGAAATAAGATGAAGGAGCTGAAAAGGAGCTTCACAAAGAAAACTAGTAAAGTAGCTGGAAATGTATTCCCTTTCCTATTTTTCCCACAAGAGCAACACTTTACTCTCGGGATGTACCTAATGTGTTATCTCAGCTGCTAACCAAGACCATTTGGTATTATAATTTTTCTGCACTTTGTTTAGAGATTTGTTTCCTGAATTTAAATATTACACAATATTCTACAATTTCCATCCAAATAAGGGGAATATGTAGGAGACCCACACGCTCCATCTTCATCCTTTAGAAGCTGGTGGTTGGTGAAAGCACCAATAATGAAGAGCCCCTAAAAGAAAAAGGTAATAAATAAGGAGCTCTGTATAGTGTCTAGCTTATTATTCTGGGCTCGCTACTTCAGGTTGCTGAAGTGTCTTATTAATGAAGTCTAGATTGCAAGTCAATTGCCCTATGGAACAGTTATCCTAGCTCAATTCCATGGCTAAGTGGGTAAGAATAAGTATGAGAAATGCTGAAACATAGAAAAGAAATCAGTTGTGAGAACTGCAGTGGTAAAGACCAGGTGACTGCTTCATTATTTACTCAACCAATTCAGGCACATTCTTGATTCTCCTTGTAGTTTGGTTCTAAGCCCTCATAGAATTGGCATCCTTTTGAAATAAGAGCATGGAAGTTCTAAACAAACCCTTGCTCACATTGACTATAATACAATAGGAGAAATACATGTATGATTACCATATTATAAGAGAGAATTTTCAAGCACCTCCAACTAGGAACTTTAGAATATTCATCTCTTATAATATTCAACATATTTATTAAGTAGGATAGATATGATGGTGAAATTTGGTCATCAGCTTGATTGGACTGACAAATACCCTGGATACTAGGAAAACACAGCTCTGAGTATATGTAAATGAGGTCATTTAAAGAGATAAGTGTCTGACTTAATGAAGAGTTCAGTCCACTGTTGGATCCAAAATTTGAATAGACTGTTGGGAACCAGTAAAGATATGCAAAGTAGGGCTTGTTTGGAGGAGATGGGTCACTTTGAGAAATAAAGTTGGCATTTACTTTATCTGTTCCCTTCCTCTTACTGCTCCACCTTTTATTGGCTGTCAAGGTGAACTGCTCTATTCTTCCATGCCCTTCCTAACATAACTGAGTGAACTCCCAGACATCATAACCATGCATATTATCTTTCCTTTGTTAAATTTTTTTTATCTAGTATCAAGCAGTGACTTCAAAAGCTCAATTGGCAGTCTATGATTTTCCAAATTGACATATTGAATGGGATGCCATGATATTCTAAGAGAAATTAAAGAGTGAAAAAGGTGAAGCTTACTAGTAAAACTTTATTATATTATAGTGATACAGAAATCTAGAGGAAAACCAGTAAATGAGTGACCCCTAGCAGAATTAATTGACTCTTTAAGAACCTCAAATAAACACCACAGTTGGAAATGTGCCATTGTCTCTTTGAACCTGAAACTCTCATTTCAATATATTTTATCCACATACAAATAATTCATATCATTTAGGTCCCCCATGCTCAAGAGAAGCAAGACCTTTCTTGAAAATTCAGGGGAAATCTCATGGTAGGAGCTCTTTTCAGAAGCTCTACAGGGTGCCCCGAGATTCTGAGGACTTTTGAGTGTATTTATGAAATAGGGAACATACTAGCTACAATGTTCGTCTTTCTTCCACCTTGAAACATCTATTAGTAAAATTTGATACAAAATTCCTGTAAATATTGTGTTTCTCTTGAATGATGGTGAATCTAGCATTCAGCCTCATGTTTTGTTGTTTTTTTGGAGACTCTCCATAGATGTTTTCGGTTCTCAGTTTAAGAGAGTCTTTATAGTGACTATTGTGAAAGAAGAATCGAGCAATGTATAGTGATCCTCTGGCTACAGGGAAAATGCTCTAAAGGCACATGTTGTCTTCTATTAAATAGTCATTTGTATGTCAGACTTTTATTTTATGGTCTGTGTTCATATCTTTCCCCTGTACATGCCTTTCTAATGGGAATATATGATTAAGTACGCTTACAGAGAAACACAGCATTTTATTATTGTGTTAACTTCACAGGAACTTACTAGTTCCTGTGAAGAAACGGCCAGTGCCAAGGCCAGCTCTTATGAAACTTTAAGTGGTATAGGAACATCAGTTAAGAGGTGTTGCTGAATCAATACAACCAGCATCAGTGGCTGCAGCAGTGCTCTCATGCCCTCTATTGGCTTGTTATTTGTTACTCCAGAAACAAGTCTAAGTCTCATCAGTTTTTATAATGGAAGCATAAACAACACTTTCATTTCTCTTCACTTCTGTAACTACCTACTCATTCATTTTTAAATAGAAAAAAAAAAATGGTTTCATGGATTCTTCATATTTTTTTCTTTTGTTTACATTTATTTTTATTAGATATTTTCTTCATTTACGTTTCAAAGCTCCCTATAACCCCCACTCTGCTCCCTAACTTACCCACTCCTGCTTCCTGGCCCTAGAATTCCCCTAACTGGGGCATATGATCTTCACAATACCAAGGGCCTCTCTTCCCATCTTAATCATTCCAGAAGTAAATTAGAATATACTTGTGTGTACACATGCAAATGGAAATTCTACGTGTACTTTCCCTTTCAAATTTAAGTATAAGTACAGACAGTAGAGATGCTGCAGAGTATAAGGTACTAGCTGCTCTCCATGGGAACCTATGTTGGATTCCTAGCACCCACACAATGGCCCACACCAATTCCAATGAATCCAACTCTGTCTCCTTCCCTCCTCTGCATGATGAGGGAGCATGAGACATCCAGAGAAACAACTCATAGAAATAAATGTTAAATTAAGATTCAAGAGCAATGACAAGATTTAAGAGAGAGTATTTGTTTCATTGCCTAAGACAAAGTTTATGCATGCATTTGCTATCAGTGATTGCCTTAATGCACAAGACATCTTCCTATGCAATGTGAACAGTTTTATGTGATGCAAAGAACAAAAGAATTTTCAATAAAAAAGCCCTAAGGT
The DNA here is from genome assembly GCA_902729485.2 of Mus minutoides. NCBI lineage: Eukaryota > Metazoa > Chordata > Mammalia > Rodentia > Muridae > Mus > Mus minutoides. The sequence continues at coordinate 897,176 of LR749719.1, forward strand.
TAAATCCAAGGAGTTTTCACCCTTATTGATCACACTGAACCAGATAAATATATTAAAGTTATTTTTATCTTTTAAATGGTGTGGTTTACAATTCTTAACACACATCATTGGTTTCAGGACCAAATGGTCCTACTGAAAGTGAAGTAGCTATTCAGTACACATAGTTTACATTTTTCTTTTAGTTAGCTATGTAAACATTTTCTGTACATGTATTTCAGGATGAAATTAAGTTTCAAAGAAAGAAAAAAATATCTGACAAAGACTTTTTAGGCATTAAATATAAATGAAAACCGACTATCTTGTTGTTGATGTTCTTATTCATCTTTTATGACACAGGGTCTCACAATGTAGCCTCAGCTAGTCAAGAATTTGCCATGCAGACTAGGCTAACTTGGATCTCACAGAAACCTGCCAAGCTTGACTCACAATGTGCTGTGAATTAAGCTGTACATCTTCATTTCCAGTGAAATGTAATAATTAATGAAGAACTGTGGGAGGGCAGATCGGGGAGGGAAACAACTGGACTGTAAAAAAATGAGGGAGAGAGGGAGAGGTAGAGAGAGAGAGAGAGAGACAGAGAGAGACAGAGAGAGCTCAGAAAAGTTAGTAGGTCCTCAGCAGGGCATTGCTATAAGCTTGATTAAGAATATCAAACAGAACCCCCATATGCCAGATATCAACATCATAGGTTGTTGCTGCCCTCTAACATGAACTTCAGCCACTATAAGGCAGAAAAATGAACAGTTAAGGCTGCCATTGTATACAAGACCCATATTTACATGGGGATATTGAGTTAATTCAAAATGATATATACAGGATGTCACCTAACCTCTCAGGTCAGAACTCTGACCAAGAAATATCATCCTGCATTTACATGGCAGATATTACACACTGGAAAATTTCACACAAACTAACTCTCTAATTAAACTAATATTTCTCTTAAAGGAAACTCCTTACATGTGCTGCAGATAGAGCTTTTGCTTCTGTGAAGATTTATTCTTTGCCATTTGCATAAATACAGTTTTTCCTGCTGCATGCTTTAAAGGGTGAAATCTTGCACTCTCAACTCTTTTTAATACTACTCTACTCTATACAAGAAAATAATTGTTTTAATTGCTATGTGTACACCAATAATATTATAAATATTTCTGGTGTTAGAATTTTAGTTTCCAAGTGAAGTTGGTAAAAACTCAACATAATTAGGACAGTTATTTTTTTTTAATTCCTGAAATTCTCTTAAACTTTAGAAATTACTACAGAAAATTGTCTTAACATATTTATTAAAATTTTTAGGGCTGGAGAGATGGCTCAGCAGTTTAGAGCAATGACTGCTCTTCCAAATGTCCTGAGTTCAAATCCCAGGCACCACATGGTGACTCACAGCCATCTGTAATGACATCAGATGCCCTTTTTTGGTGTGTCTGAAGACAGCTACAGTATACTTACATATAATAAATAAATAACTCTTTGGAAAATAAATATCACTTTATAAATAAGTTTGGCTATTACTTCTTAAGCAATGAATCAGGATAAAAAGAGGTCAAAACTTTAAATTAAAGACAAAATATTTTTATTTGTTAATATACATGTACATACTTTTTTTTTAAACATTAGATCATAAATTAAAACAAACCAGACAGTAGTGGCACATGCCTATAATCCCAGCACTAAGGAGGCAGAGGCAGGTGGATCTCTGAGTTTGAGGCCAGCCTGGTCTACAGAGTGAATTCCAGGAGAGCCAGGCCTATACAGAGAATCCCTGTCTCAAAAAACATACAAACAACAACAAAAACCCATAAATTAAAAGAAATTAGGATAAGAGATCATTTTTTTGATGGTCTGAAACTTGCATGTAATATTTAATGATAAATATTTGAAGGTATTTCTTTATTAATAAATATACATGCAATTAAAATTGTACTAGTCTTAGCAGAAATTATTAAGCTAATGCAATGTATGGTAAAAAATGACAACTTGCCATTATCATTTTAGAAGTGAAAATACATACATAAAAAGCTTTCCACATGGGTAATGAGTGTAGTGAGAAGTATTCAAATTTACGTGCTTGCCACAGAAGCATGCATTCATAAGAAACCATAATTCAAGGTTTGACCTTCTCCAAAAGTAACATTTTCTTGCCGTGTTGAGCAGAAACAGTCAACCACAATTTGTGGTTATGCCCACTATGAAGCCCTATATTACAGTACACTGTGTTGAGGGCCTATGGTCAGCTAAGTGTTCAAATCATTTTTCTTTACATTTTTTTAAACTCAAGGCTTTGCCCATGTTAAATTGACATGAGATAAATTTTAGACTAGTCCTTACTCATACTTTCAACTTAACCATAAGTTAATTGGGATGTAAAACCATAGTAAGTGACTAGAGTCATGCTGCTCTAGAGGCCCCTCCACTTTCTAAAGATGTGTAGAAGGTTAATAGTTGCTAGGAAGAAAAGAAACTCTTCCTCCATGTTCTAGTTGTTTGTAAATTTCCAATATTCCTGTAAATAACTAGACATTTATGTTATTATTTATATGTAACCCTACTTAAACTCATAGCCCAGTTCTATATACAATAAATATCACCTAATAAAAAATTTGGCATCTTATGTGCTTGACACCAAGTTTATACCCCTAGAGTGGTCTATCCGTGACTGCCAATGTTATCTTAACTCAAAGATGGGGTCAGAATAGGTCTCAACAAATGTATATGCACTGTATGAGAATCAAGTTTACAGTTTTTCTTCTGTTTTTATTTTAAATATTATCAAGCGTGTGGTATTTATTTTCCCACAGCTTAGCACTTGATTTCTGTGACTTATTATATCCCCACAACATTTCACAGTCTTATTGACAAATTTGCATCATTTACTGACAGAGTGATGTAAGAGCTAATTCCTCAATTGTAATGTGTGGTCTGAGACCAATTAGAGCACCAACTTTCAATAATATCATTTTCATCTTCCTGTAATGAGTTTCTGAATCCACTTAAATGGCAGGTTTCTGAGGCATTGGGTCAATTAATTCCAGAAGTTCATCAATGTGATAGCAAAGATGCAGTGCAAAATGCTGAATAGCTATTTTGTTATAAAGTTAATGGGAGAGGGAGAGGCAAATGGTAACAGATTGGTGTTTTCAGCCTAAAAGCAAAATCATCAGTCTTTGCAAACCTTTTTATTTTTTCCTAGCAGACAATCTTTAGCCATGAGAATCTGATTCTATGTTTAACTACAAAGTTCTTTTGACATGTACCAAGCTCAACGGGAACAGTCTGTGCTGGGCAAAGTAGATTTGAAAACATCCTACGTGGAATAAAATGATAATGGTTGCATTATGAAAGTATAGTCAGTGTAAATAACCAGGTAAATTACCACTGGTTGCCAATGAAGAATATAATGTATAGTATATGTTTCATACCCACATGCAAACCTGGGCATATAGAACTGTATAAAATGTATATAAGGGGCTAGAAATTTAGTTTAGTCGGTAAACTGTTTCTTGTGTGAACATCAAAGCCTTAGATCAACCACTATAAACCCCTTAAAATATTCATCACTGTGACATGAGACTGGTGGGCCAGGAGACCCTAAGGATTCACACCCCAGCACAGGAACTAAGTCCACATGGTACTGTAAAAAATATTTACAAACCATTGTAGAGGTAATTTTGACTCATGAAAAACCTCCATTCTTGTACAGAAAATCATATTTGGCGAGCCTGATATTTCTAGGTCTATTCTAGTCTCAATATCATGAGAGTGTATTATATTTAAAACAATGATGCAAAAGTATTGTGGGGCATTTTTTCAACCATACCAAACCTACCTACTTATAAGAAATAGAGCTTTAAAAATTACATATACCACTTAACATTTCATATTCTTGAAATGCAAAATGATGACAATATGAGCTATCCACAAACATCGCAAGAAATTTGTAGGTCATAAGGCATCACACACACACACACACACACACACACACACACACACACACACACATATCCTTCATCCCTGAGCTTTGTGGAGTTCCATGTAGAGATGGTAAGTCTTAGTTTTCAACTTGATAGAATTTAGTATAACCAGGAAAAGGAGCCTCTGGATGTACATACATAGGGCATTATTTAGATTGTTTACTTTATGTGAAAGATCCATTTTAGTTGTGTTTGGGATTAAAGATTCCTGGCTGACTGAAAAGGCAAACTTACTGTCTTGTCACTGTTTAATGCTGTGAAGAGACACCATGACCAAGGCAAATCTTTTTTTTTTTTTAAGAGCTTTATTGAATATTTATTTATTTATTTATTTATTTATTATTAGATAATTTCTTCATTTACATTTCAAGTGTTATCCCATAAGTCCCCTATACCCTTCCCCTGCCCTCCTGCCCTACCAACCCACACCTACTAATTGGCCCTGGCATTCCCCTGTACTGGGGCATATAAACATTGTTAGAGCAAAGGCCTTTCTTCCCCAATAATGGCCAACTAGGCCATCTTCTAATACATATGCAGCTAGAGACATGAGCTCTGGGTGTTCTGATTAGTTCATATTGTTGTTCCATCTATAGGGTTGCAGACTCCTACAGCTCTTGGGTACTCTCTCTAGCTCGTTCATTGGGGTCCCTGTGTTCTGACCTATAGATGATTGTGAGCACCCACTTCTGTATTTGTCAGGGACTATCAAAGCAAGGCAAATATTTTAAGAGAAAGCATTTAATTCTTGGATTGCTTACAGTTTCTGAGATTTAGTCTATTAGCATCATAGAGAAGAACATGGTGTTATACACCATGGTACTGAAGAAGATCTGAGAGATGAATCCTGATGTATTGACACAGAGAGAGACCCTTTTTTAAGGTCTTTTTTAATTTATTTTTTTTATTTTTTATACTCCATATTTTATTCCGGCCCGACGCCTATATACCCTTCAACTGTTCCACACCCTATACCTTCTCCCCACCACCCTCTCTCCATGGGATGTCCCCATCCCACCCTCGCCCCACCTGACCTCTAAACTCACTGGTGCCTCCAGTCACTTGGGGGTTGGGTGCATCATCTCTGAATGAACACAGGCCTGGAAATCCTCTATATGTGTGTTGGGAGCCTCATATCAGCTGGTGTTGGCTGTCTGCTGTTTGAGATATCTCAGTGTTGCGACCGCCTAGACCAGCAAGAACAATGCTATCTGAGAGCTCTTCTTCCAGCAGTTTAATCAGGAAACTTGAATAACAACAACCACTCCAGGACCACACCCTTGGTCTTTTAAGCTCTATGCCAAGCCTATCCCAATGGGCCACATGGCAATAGAAGATAGGTTACCAGAACGAGGAAGCAAGCAAAGCCAGCAACCTCTGCCAAATAAGGACTTGTTTAGGAGAGAAAGCCCTCCCTGGTGGGGGATGGAGGGCTAAAACTAGCATCATCTTAGGGCATGACTCATTCATTGCAGC
>LR749719.1:1065185-1142578 GCA_902729485.2 Mus minutoides
TTTTTTTTTAATATGGTAGATTATGTTGGTTTATTTTCATATACTGAAACATCCATGCATCTCTGGGATGAAACTTACTTGGTCTTGATGGATGATGTCTTTGATGTGTTCCTGGATTCAGTTTGCAAGTATGTTATTGAGTATATTTGCATCAATCTTCATAAGAGAAATAGGCCTGAAGTTCTCTCTGTTGAGTCTTTGTGTGGTTTAAGAATCATGGTGACTGTGGTCTCATCGAATGAGTTTGGCAGTATTCCTTCTGCTTTCATTTTGTTTGAAGAGCATCATTATTACCTCTTCTTTGGAAGTCTGGTAGAATTCTGCACTAAAACCATCTGGTCATAGGCTTTTGGGGTTGGTAGACTTTTAATGACTGCTTCTATTTCTTTAGGGTTTATAGGGTTGTTTATATAGTTTACATGACCTTGATCCACTTTGGTGACTGGTGTCTGTCTAGAAAATCATGCATTTCACTAAGATTTTCCAATTTTATGGAGTACAGACTTTTGCAGTACAGTCTAATGATTCTTTGAATTTTCCCTCAGTGTCTGTTGTTCTCTGTCCCATTACATTATTGAGTTTAGTGTATGTATACTGTCTCTCTGTCTAGTTTGGTTGATTCTTTGTGTTGTTTTCTTTATTCATAACTGATTGATTTCAGCCCTGAGTTTTATTATTTCATGCCTTCTATTCTACTTTGGTGTGCTTTGTTCTTTATTTTTCTCTAGCTCTTTTAAATTGCCAGTATGAGAATTTTCTGATTATTTTGGAAGCACTTAGTACTATGAATGTCCCTCTTGTCACTGCTTTCTTTCTTTCATTTTTTTCATTTTTTAATTAGATATTTTCTTTATTTACATTTCAAATGTTATCCCGAAAGTTCCTTATATCCTTCCCCCTCCCTGCTCCCTTACCTGCACACTCCCACTTTTTGGCCCTGGCATTCCCCTGTACTGGGGCATATAAAGTTTGTACGACCATAAATTTGGGGATGTCGTACCTTTCTTTCCAGTGAATTCTAAAACCTCTTTAATTTCATTCTTTATTTCTTCACTGGCCCAGGGATCACTAAGTAGGGAGTATATAAGTTTCCATGGGAGTGGGATGCTTAACCTTCTTCTATTCCTATTTATTTTTAGGCTAGGTCTTTCATAATATGCCAGATTTCCTGGATAGTTTATGGCAGGAATTCTTTTTAGATTTAGTACATTATTTGGCTGATGCATCAATTTTTTTCTATTCTATCTTCTACACCCAAGATTCTGTCTTCCCTCTCCTATATTCTTTTTTATTTTGTTTGTTTATTTATTTATTTATTTATTTATTTATTTATTTTGTTTTTTTTTTTCGAGACAGGGTTTCTCTGTATAGCCTTGGATGGCCTGGAACTCACTCGGTATACCAGGTTGGCCTTGAACTCAGAAATCCACCTTCCTGTGCCTCCTGAGTGCTGGGATTAAAGGCGTGTGCCACCAAGCCCGGCTCCCTCTTCTATATTCAATTGGCAATGCTTGCATCTGTTGTTCTTGTTCTCTTCCCTAGGTTTTCCATCTCCAGGATTTCCTCAGTTTTTTTTTCTTTCTTTCTCTCTTTCTTTCTTTCTCTCTTTCTTTCTTTCTTTCTTTCTTCCTTCCTTTCTTTCTTTCTTTCTTTTTTATTGCTTCTATTTACAAATTCTTGTAGAGGTTTATCTATTTCCTTCACTTGTTTACATTTTCCTGTATATCTTTAAGGGATTATTTGTTTCCTCTTTAAAGACCTCTATCTCCAACACAAAGACACCCAGTGGCTGACATTTGCAGAAGCAGTAGAATTAAGGGCTAGAGGGAGCTTCCACCCACTTCAGGTTAACTGGGGTAGACTGAAACAGGGTTAGTCAGGGTTCTCTAGAATAACTGAACTGGAATACTGAATGACTTGATTCTATCTATCTATCTATCTATCTATCTATCTATCTATCTATCTATCATCTATCTATCTATCTCTATCTCTCTATTCATCTATCTATAACCAAACTGATGTGTGTGGGGTGTGTGTGTGTGTGTGTGTGTGTGTGTGTGTGTGTGTGTGTGTGCGCGCGCGCGTGCGTATCTTTAACTTTTGGCATTCCTTAGCTACCTATAAGCTATTTAATATTTTGATGCATACGCCCAGTTTTTTTTGTGATATTTCATTAGATGACTGTGGATAAACAATTTTCTCTAAAAATATTGGTCATGTTTGATGGAACATTTTTGCCTTTCTTTCTATACCCAATAGAACTTTTATCAAATCCACAGTTCCACTTATACACTATAATATAAGTATTACATTATAATTTTACTTAATTTTCTATAAATTGGAGCATATTGCCTTAATTCTATGTTTTCATTTGTTTTATTGATTATGTTATTTCAACACTTTGCTTATAATTCCGTCTTTTGGGGACAAAGTTTCCTGTTCTTTGCCCATGGATAATTTTGGATGGCAAGTAAAACAAGTCTTTCTTGTGCAAGTATTCTGTTCTTAAATGTTCTTTTCCAGATTTATGAGAATTTCCATCCCAATCATCATAGACAGTAAAACGAAGCTACTGACACAAATTTTTCATCAATGACCAGCATGGTGATCAGCACACAATCCTGAGAATAGCTCAGAAAATATTGCTGAGAAAACAAACGAAGGAGGAGAAGAAAGGAGAGGGTGGGGTAAGGAAAGAAGAGAGTGGGGTAAGGAAAGGAGAGAGTGGTAAGAAAAGGAGAGAGTAAAGTAAGGGGAGGGAGGAAGGAAGGGCTACAGAGGAAAGGAGGAAGGAGGAAAGCAGAAGGGGAAAAGAAGGAAGAGAAAGTGAAGGAAAAAATTAGTATTTTTAAGCATTTTCACTCAGGTCTGGCGGCATTCCAATTTCTATTCATTGAGTCTCCCCACCCCCCCTTGGTTGTTGTCACTGCTGTTGTTGTCACTTTGTTTTGTTTTGTCTTGTTTTTCATTTTCTTCCCACAGAGGTGATGGTGCCAAAGTGGGAAAGGTTTGCTGTCACATGCACCCAAATTGCTCTGCTTGGTTTTGTTTCTATTTTCACTATAGCACCCTTCACACCCAAATAATTACACTGTGGGAGACATTAGCATTGCTGAGATGAGGTCTTTCTGTTTCTCAAATAAAATGGCAGAAGTAACACATAAACTTCTGCAGCATGGTAGGAACTGTGAGAAATCCTCTTTTGACAAGAAGTGACGAAACCATAGAAGTGTGGTCTCATACAAGAATTTCACTAAGGAAAGTCCTCTTAACCTGACAGAAGAGCTTATGAGATATTGGTGTCATATTTGGAAAGTTCAGAGACTGCCTTGCTAATGCCAGGTGATAGGCTATGCATCAGAACAAAGCTGGAATAATCCTTACAAGTGTGCAGTTCTAAGTGGTTCCCACTTTGAGGTTTTTTTTTTATTTTTTTTAAGCGAAGTTTGCATCAACAACAGATTTCCTCTCTCTTTGACAGACAGAGCTCTGTATCATATCCTCACATTAAATTTCCAAGGGAAGTGACTTAGGAAAACAAAAGCAAACTTTATTCAAAACATTACCTATAAGCCACACAAAATTTGGTAGTTCCAATGAGAGTAACTTCAATTTGAATAATTCATTGAAGGGAACGCCTCAAACAGCAAGTCTAAAAATGATTAATAAGGGAACATCAATACTTAAGGATGTTGCTGTCCACGATGGCAATTGATACAAATATATGTTAAAGGTGAGCAGGAAGCTGCCCAGAATATATAATCAACATTTAGGAAAACTTATTAATAACTTAAGGTTTCTGTTTTCTGAAACAAAACAGGAACTTACCAGGAAAAAAAAAATGTTCATGAATTCTTTTGTTCTAATTGTGGATACAAGGGCTAAAAAAGGGTAAATTCACTCTTAAGCTTCATAGCAATGACTTATTTTTCCAATGTTAAAGAAAAATAAAGCATCCAAGTCTCTAAGGAATAAGTTAAAAGAGAAAACAATCGGATTTAAATAAAAACATGTTATAAAAACTCTATTTAGTTGGAATATCATTAAACAATAATTAGACAATAAACAATGAGGATGAGGATGATATAAGAAGATTTACTTAAATTTGAATCTGCAATATTTCCAGTATATTCACTAGAATGCTCTGGCCCTAGCTGGTAATATTATTCTGGAATGTTCTGGAAATATTCTAAGGTGTGGCTACTGTAGAAAGTAGGCCTTTGGAGACAGATTCTTAAAAGTATAATATCCTTGCCAGCTACCTGTCACTGTCTGTTATGATGCAGACAACAATCTCCCACCACACTCCCAAGGATACAATCGTCTACACAAGGGTATAGACTGAATCTATAACTGCAAACCAAAATAAATCCTTCCTACTTCTAAGATGTTCTGTCAGAGCCTTAGTCTCAGTGAAACTAACACAATCAAAAAATTGTCAAGTCAGGCATTGTGGTACATAGCTATACTCCAAATACCCAGCCTGAGTTTTATGGACAGTGCTGGCAATAGTAACATCGGAAGCTATTAGAAAGGAAAGGAATCGAGGAAAGAGCAAAGGCATTGGAAGGGGAGATAAGAGGTAGGGAGAAGACAGGAGAAGGGAGAACAAAGAAAATGTTGTCAATTGATCTTGAGATTAATTTATAAATATAGACTTTTATAAAAACAGGCTCTAAAAATGATGTTATAAACATATGTCAAACAGATGCTAGCAATGTGAATAAACAAAGGTAAAGCCTTTGGCAGAATTAAGCACAAGAGAAATATTTGCCATGCTTTAAGAAAGTTACAGCACTATCCTGGCTTACTTTTAATTTTGTTAGTGATACCTAAGAAAATTTTCATATATTAACAATTGTTATAACTAGGATATTTCTGTAATCATCATAAAAAAGTTCCAGGATATAATTGAATTTTTTATCATTGTAATACCAAGACACAGACTCACAATTGATGTTATGAGATTTTAGAATTAAAACACACTTAATTCCCCTTTCTGTGGTTCTTTCTGAATATCTGCTAGAAGTGATTAATAATTTGCTTATATATTTATTTTCTTTTGCTCATTGACTGTTCACCTCTTTTCTGGAATCTTGCAGAAGCAAGTTTGATTCTTGACTTGGTCCATAATGAAACTCCCAGGTAAAAAAAAGGTCACTGTGGTAATGGTAAATATAACATCAAGAATGCTAAGGTTAAATAAAACCCATCCCTCTAAGAGGTTGTTAAGGAACCCCCATAACACTTGAACAATCTAAAAATTGTTTCCACCAAGGCAATAGGTCATTTCACACTTAGCCAATCTTATCAAGGTGAGCTGTTACTTTGAAATTTTAATAAATTATCAAAGTGGTAAAGAAAATTGAAGATCACTGTCATTTATAACACCAAATAGTTGAGATTTTCCCTTTTATAAAAACTAAGTTTGGTTTAAGAAGTCATCTGACTCTGAAGTTATATTCATAGTAAAATGAAATGACTCCAAACTCTAGTAGGACAAGTACTTTTTCTCTTTTATTCTTATAGTATGTTCTTTCTTTCCCTCAACAAAAATTCATATTAAGTTTTTAGACTGGACAGAAGGAAACCAAGTATGCTTTATGAATACAATATAGCTAATTTTAGGAAATCTCTTTCTCTATTTCATTATTTAGAAACACTTAGGGTCGTCTCAATATGAAAAAAACCTTGTGCCTGAGAAGCTTGGTAAAATTCAGAGTTTATGTCATCCACTACAGCAACTAATTTTGCCATATGCTATCAAATAAGAGGCCTCACATTACCCAAATCTCCCTGAATTGCACATCTAATCTTAATAACTTTCAAACATAACTTACTACAAGAATACATCCCAGTAAACCCATTCTAGGTTGAGGGTGCATTGTGTGTAAATTTTTTATTAGATATTTTCTTAATTTACATTTCAAATGTTATCCCCTTTCCTGGTTTCCCCTCTGAAAATCCCCTATACCTTTCCTTCTCCCCCTGGTCTCCAACCCTTCCACTTCCATTCCTGGTCCTGGTATTCCCCTATACTGGGGCAAACATTATAGCTTTCAACATAATGCAATAGTACCTTTTCTCTGTGAGTTTACTACCATTTCTCTGTGAGTTATATAGTTTATGGTCTCCAACGGATGCCTGAAATTGCACAGTACTAAATATTATCTATCCATTGTGTGGTTTTCTGTTTGATTTTGTTTGTTGATGTTCTTTTGTTTGTTTGTTTTTGCTATGTGCTCACATAAAATTGAAGCAGGAAATCCACATATGCCAGCTTGCCTTCACTACTATTGTCAAGTTCATCTATCGATTTGCTATGTCATCCATTCCCTAATATTAGAGCCACTTTTTTTGAGGATTGCAACATAGACTGAAGACCAGCAACTCTCTAGAAATCCTCTAGGCCTTTAAACCCTTCAGTGTGAGGCAACCATTGTTGTTGCACTGAACCCAAATTGCATCCCATAATTAATTATTAATTCATACCATGAATTACTTCACGGAGTGAATTTATCAGCTCTGTTTCTTTAGAGATTTCTGACTAATATACCATTATAAACGTGTTATATAGTCAGAGACTTCTTGTTTAATGCATTTTTGCTTTAATAGCTTTGTCTTTTAATTACGGCTGAAATAGTTAGGTTAATAAAGCCCACTTCCTTGAGTGTAGAGAGCCGCTGCAAGCTGACAGCATTCACCATTAAGAAATGGCGCTGGCATCCGGTATTCTCCCATATGATCCTTGGAATGTGCTTTGTCCTGGGGGGAAAAGTGCGCAAGTCACAGAGCCCATGCCCGGGGCGATTTGGGTTTATGGCTTTGCAGCCAATCCTATGGGAACACGCTGCCCTAGGGCTACCTCAGGGGATATAAGAGGTCGAGCCCTCTGGGGGTCCTTGGTCTTTTTGGTCTTCTTCCACAATAAAGTATGCCACAGAAGGATCCCTTGCATGCGTCCGCGTGAATTCTTGCTGGCGAGAAACAAGCGCGGGTCACACTTGAGACAAACCAAACTAAACCAAACCAAATCAAAACAAAATTTTATGTTTACTTTTTCATTCAGCATCTTCTTCTATGCAAATAAGCATTAATCTACTATATGATACCTATTAAAAATAAAGTTCATCAATACCATTGTTTATAAATTCATTATTCTTTCTTGGATGCTAGCTAAAAGAAATTGATATAATTTACTTGCAAGTATGAATGGAGATATTTCTTTCTTATCTAGAATCAATCAGGAATCCCCCAAAGCAGTAGGAAATGTTTCTAATAACAAAGACATAAAATATGCCAAACTATCATTTTCAAAAAAAACATATATTTAAAAAATTAAAGATGTATAATTCTATTGAGATCATGCATTTAGCCAGCATTAGTTCTTATTCAACTGTAAATCAATAAAACAATTTTCTCTTCCTTGTAGACAGAATTATTCTGATAATGCAAAGTCACACCATCTGTTGTGATATTAACATTTTCAGAGTTCCTTAGAGAGCATATTTACAAAATAACTATATATGCTGTAGGACTCAAACAATGAGCGCCATCATATGAATCACTTCTGCTGTGTATAATGGCCCAGAGAAAGCCCTAAGCCATCTCCACATGTGTCAAATTCTAAAGCAGTAGTCCCTACTATAAACTTATCAAAAACTGTCACAGGAGTTGAGACATCTGGTATAACCTCAATCCCAGTCTCCACTAAACATTTGAAACCTGAGGATTTCATAAACTCTTCATTAAATCATCCTTGGATTCCATAATATATCTGAAAGCAAATTATATACATAATAATTCATGGGGCATGTGTGAAGTCAGTGAAGCTGATTAGTAATTATCAAAATTACTATGACTACCAAACACATTCCTGTATAACACTAGCCATCTAGTTGTGTCACTTATTATTCTAAAATTGAGGGTTGATGTTTTAACTTACTTTTCTGTTGCTGTGATTAAAAATAATCTGGAAAACATTTAATGGGGAAAGGAATGATTTAATACAGAGTTCTAGGCTACAGCCCATAGTAGCCGTAAAGTCATAGTTTCAAGAGAGAAGAGGAGCTTGTCACATGACATACATAATCAGGAACAAAGAGGAATGCAGGCATGCAAGCACTCATTTTGTCTCCACAGTCATACACAGTGTAGGTTCTGATGCTTAAAAAAGGGTGTAACTCATGTCTCTAGCTGCATATATGGAAGAAGATGGCCTAGTTGGCCATCATTGGGAGGAGAGGCCCCTTGGTCATACAGACTCTATATCCCCCAGTACAGGGGAATGCCAGGGCCATTACGTGGGTAGGGGAGCAGGGCGGGGACGCGGGAGGGTAAGGGAAAATTTCTGGATATTATGAGAAATGTAAATGAAGAAAATATCTAATAAAGAGAAAAAAAAAGGTGTAACTCAAGATGGGAAAAATCTTCCTACATCCATGTAATCAACATACTTCTCAAAGACATATCCAGTGGCCCATCTCTCTGGCAATTCTAACTTCAGAGAAGTTGGCAATTAGCACTAACCATCACCACTGACTTCACATAACTGATTTGGTTAGTTATGGCAAATTTAACAAAGTCCATATCACAAGCACCTAGGCAACAAACAAACATTGAGTCTATAAGCTATGCTTACACTTAAAGATCTGTCTCCTTGCCATCTGTACCCAGCATGTTATTTAAGAAGGGGAAACAAAGGCAGCCAGTCATTCCAAAGCCTGGTCTTGTACCTTTGGTAAGGTAGTCAGACTTCTTTCAGAGATTGGTGGTATTTGTGATTTTTTTTTTCTCTTTATTTCCTGATAGCAAGAACACCACAGTTTTTGAACATTTCATATGCAGATTCCTTCCTACAGAGTGAAATATAAATATATTCTTAGGATAGACACTACAAAATCCCCCTATCACAAAGTCCCCATAGCAATTATTTACTTCTAGTCTTTGATATATTTACAAATATCATTAGACTAAAAAGAGGTTTGATTTACCAAAATTCTGGAGTATCTACAAACTTCCTTAAGATCTCAATTATATTAAAACAAATTTCAAATGTCACAATAATTATGATATTAATACATTCAATTCCTGGGTGAAAACAAAAGAATTATACAAATAAATCTGATAGGTATATTGAAAAATTCTCTTTACTATATAAAAAGTAAGCATATCAATTTAATGGAATTAGGGGCATTGCTTAAATATGAGTATGAGCAGATCAGATATTTTAGTTCTTTTTTATATATTGAATACTGGCTAATCTCATCCTTGTTCAAGAGCCTTTTTAAAATTATTTATTTGGCCCCTTGGTCATGCAGACTTTATATGCCCCAGTACAGGGGAATGCCAGGGCCAAGATGTGGGAGCAGGTGGGTAGGGGAGCAGGGCTGGGAGGGGGGAGGGTATAGGGAACTTTCTGGATAACACTTGAAATGTAAATGAAGAAAATATCTAATAAAAGTTGGAAAAATTATTTATTTGATAATTTTATACATATATACAATTTTTAAAACATATTAACCAGGATCTCTTTTAAATTCCATCCATGCCTTCTGCCAGTCTTCCCAACTTTATATCCTCACCCGCCAACTCTAATCAATGCTATACATAAGTGTCTCATTGTAGGCTTATCTCCTGAATCAGGAGCAAGTTACCAGTGGTCACTTTCCTAAACAGAACTTACTATCCCTATCCTCCCACTCTTCAACTGACTGGCTACAAGGCTAGCAGGTGACCTCTTGCAGGGGGCAGATGTTGGGTCTCACAGAGCTACGGGAGTTGGGATACGAAGGCTCAAGACAGTCAGGTAGCAATTCTCCTGCCAATCTTAGGGGATTATTTCTGAGGTTTAAACTATGTTCATAGCAGCCTGATTTATAATAGCCAGAAGTTGGAAAGAACCCAGATGACCCTCAACAGAGGAATGGATACAGAAAATGTGGTACATTTACACAATGGAGTACTATTCTCCTATTTAAAAAATGAATTTATGAAATTCTTGGGCAAATGGATGTATCTGGAGGACATAATCCTTAGTGAGGTAACCCAATCACAAAAGAAGTCATTGGACATGCGCTCAGTGATAAATGGATATTTTCCCAGAAACTTAGAATACCCAAGATACGATCTGCAAAACACAAGAAAATCAAGAAGGAAGACCAGCGTGTGGATACTTCATTCCTCCTTTGAATAGGAAACAAAATACCCATGAAAGGAGTTACAGAGATAAAATGTAGAGCTAAGATGAAAGGATGGACCATACAGAGACTAACCTACCGGGAATCCATCCCATAATCAGTCACTAAACTCAGACACTATTGCATAGGACAGCAAGTGTTTACTGAAGGGACCCTGATATAGCTGACTCCCACAGAAGTGGATGCTCACAGTCATCCATAGGAGGGAGCACGGGACCCACATTGGAGAAGCTAGAGATAGAACCCCAGGAGCTGAAGGGGTCTGCAACCCTAGAAGAGGAACAACAATATGAACTAATCAGAACCCCCATAACTTGTGTCTCTTGCTCCATATGTAGCAGAAGATGGCCTAGTCGGCCATCATTGGGAGGAGAGGCCCCTTGGTACTGCAATCTTTATATGCCCCAATACAGGGGAACGCCAGGGCCAAGAAGTGGGAGTGGGTGGGCAGGGGAGCAGTGAGGGGGGAGGGGGGAGGGAATTTTCTGGATAGCAGTTGAAATGTAAATTAAGAAAATATCAAAAAAAAAAAGAAAAGAAAAGAAAAGAAAAGAAAAGAAAAGAAAAGAAAAGAAAAGAAAAGAAAAGAAACACCTCTACCCTAACTCTTGCTACGGGTCATCTTCCCCCTCCCCTGTCCCACAGCACCACAGCCCCACAGCTTCCCTGTTTTTGTTTTATAAAGGGGAGGTATCATCATAGTCATCAGCCTCTAGTTTGGGAATGGTTTGAGATTTAACCAAAACCTTGTTGGTTGTAACTTTGAAAATGTTGCTTACTTGCTACTTTAGAAAGTGGATGGAAGAGGAGTCAGAAGAAGGTAGGTCCCACTGGCCATTATGGGGCCAAAGAGGCAAAGAAGACAAACTACTAGAGGGATTGAATACCATGGTGTAAAGTTACCTGGGGCATAGCAGGCAGGAAGATCTCCCTGGAGACTCTTAAGTACCAGTATGGTTTGTTTAACTAGCCCAGATTTACTAATGTATAAAGAACATTCATCTTCCAGTACAATACAAGTCCTTCCTTGCTCAGCTACTCAGCAGAGCTCTCGTTTTATAAGACTACCTTCATGAGGGAACTTACTGGCTGATGTAGGGACTCGAGGCTACCCAAGGTGGAGTCCATGGCCTGGTCAAGCTTGTTATGGAAATTGTAAGTCAAGTGTTGTTTCTGTGCCAGGGTCACACCAGGAGTCCTTGTTGCTCCTGCCAGGCCAAATCTAATAAGGGCCCTCCTAGCTGCAAGGTGATTTCTTCAGACTCATATATGTAGAATTTTGGGGTAAATCATCACAGGGGTGCAAAAATCTTGGAAGTGAGCATGGAGACTAATGGTGTTTCTGCATTAAGTGAAGGGTAGTTAACATATATTCACTTGGTGACAGTGATGTTATGGAAATATGCAGGTATGGGACCTGCAAGAAGGGCATAGGAGGCATAGGGGGAAGGATAGAATAAAAAGATTAATGTTTTATAATCTTCATATGAGTAAGGGCCCACTGCACTCATTAAGTGAAATGTTAATACAAACACCTGCTGACAATGGCCAGGAAAAATAGAATCTGAAAAACCACTGGGAGGAGTTGAAGTGAGTTATTAGAAGAGGAGGTCATAGCCAGGCGTGGTGGCACCCACCTTTAATTCCAGCACTTGGGAGGAAGAGGCAGGTGGATTTCTGAGTTAGAGGCCAGCCTGGTCTACAAAGTGAGTTCCAGGACAGCCAGAGCTATACAGAGAAACCCTGTCTCGAAAAATAAAAAAATAAAAAATAAATTAAAAAGAAGAGGTCATTCATGTACTGGAAGTATTAATTCATGTACTGGAAGTATTGTAACCAGTGATTTTTATTTCCTGGTTCAAGTTTTGTCAGTACACAAGGACTTCTTGTGGAACCTGAACAAACTGTTGAGACATGTTAAAATCCACATAGGGTAATGAGCACATTGGTGAGAGTAACATTTGCCATCTACTCCTGTCCTCCAACATTCATTACAAGGCTCTGGGATATATATCTCAAGGGGTTTGCTTGTCTGTTCCTGCCATTTCTATTTGGCAATTCCAATAATGGTATCCCCCATAGGTGTGAAGGTCTTGGAGATAGGATTTACCTCAGTCCAGTACTTGTTGAAAGTGGATGTAGGGAGGGTGATTGCACATTATTGGCAGGGTCTAGGGCACCGGGGAAGACTTTTTGCATATGAGGATTTCCAGCTGCTGCCAGACATGACACATAAGGGAAAAGGAAGTTTAACCTAGCTACTAGGCTAAGAGTGGCTCCTCCTTTGTAGGATAAATGTGGAAGCACAGGACTATGTGCATGAGCAGGGTCACTCAGGCCTGGAGCAGCTAGATGATGGGGTTGGGGGAGCCACCCTACTTCTGATATCAGAACATTATTCCAAGCTTTTGTCATACCTTAATCCCAGTCTTGCCCTGGGCCAGCTTCCCAACCCTACAGTTCCACGGTATCCCCTCTGAAATGTTCCCTGATATGTGTGGGGAAGGAATAGCTTTAGATGTCTCATTTTAGGGATCAGAAGTCTAAGAATGTTCATTCTTCGAAGACTGAACAGATCTAATTCTTTATGTGAAACAATATCTGCTGCAAAAACCAGCTTCTTTAGTAATATTTGAATCTTACATAAGCTATGGAGAGAGACATGTAGTTAGAAGGAAGTTTTATTAAATATACCTTCATTAAAATAATATGAATACCTTTTCTCTAGGATCTATGACATCCCAGACAACAGTACATGGCCAGATTTGCAGAATCAGGGATGAGTTCCATCTTGTAGGGTGAGCCTTACATAAAATCTATAAAGTCGTGTTTACCTTCACAAAATTATTCCACTATAGCACTGATGGCCCTATCTTCTAGGCTATCATTATTGTTGCTCACAGAGTCCATAGTTGCATTCATAGTGGCATTAGACTCTTGATGATTTTTTCTCCTCAGCAGTCCATATGGCAGTTTCTGGTCAGTGAAAGTTAGTAGAGAGAATGCTTCCCAGTCAATTCCTCCTTGCAGGTTCTATGTTCCATGACCCCACTATATGGTTTTTCAACAATAGGGACTTAATATCTAGTTCTGGTAGAAAACCATGAACTATGGCAATAGCTTGCTTTATGTCACAGGCCCAATGACCTTGTTTGTTTTTTAAAAGTTTTGTATAAGACTTTCTGATTTAGATAAGAAATTTCAAAGTAAATGAGCAACCCATCCGGACCCAGGTCAGACCAAAATAGTCAACAGTGGTCATACCTAGGACAAAAACAATGTATATAATAAAATTATTCTCATTTATTTTGTATTTTCAATTTTATAATATTATTGATCACTGATGATGTTTGGTTATCAGGATTCTAGGCTTATGATCACATGCTTTAGTTGTTTGCACTATAAAGAATATATTACTGTAAACTTACACTGAAAAGATTACACTTGGCTATGTATTTTTTGTTCATAATTAATTTCCCATTCAGCATCTGTCTGAAGCTAATTCTCAAGATTAGACTGAACCATTGAAAATAATACTCTATGAAATGATCCTAAATGAGGATGTCAATTACAAACTTCAGTAAAATCACACAATTCCTATCAAGATTGTCTTCCTTTGAAGAATCCTAGGGAAAAGATTTATTGACTATGGGCACTTTGAGGTAAACCACAAACCATCAAAAATGTGTTGAATAGTCTTGTCCAGAAAATACAAAAGACTAAAGTTAAGGCAATAGCATCATTTCTTATAAATTACACTTTCCTCTTGGTATAAGAATGTCATTAAACCAAAGAAATGTTGACACCACCTGTCTACCACTTAAGAAAACTGTTGTCTTCAAAGTGAAGTTATGAAAAAATTAACAAGACTTCCACTTCTTAAGGAGTCAGACCTATAACTCAGTTCTTACAGGCAATATAGATTTTAAGCCACTTTGTAATTTATATTATGTTTTTGAAATTATATCATCTCTTTATACATTACTGAAATGTAGGTTTTTCCCATATCTAATGACAACAGTAACAATCAAAATATTCAAATGTTGAATCAAAATCTTCCTATGATAGTTTTCAGATAATGTTGACATGAATTATTTAAATGTTCACTTCCCCATTACTTCAGCCTAAATTACATAATTGAGTATAAAAATCATAAATTAACACATATCTTTGAAAATATGGACTATAAGCATTTATATACATGGAAGAACTGGTACAGACCCATTCAGGTCTCTCTGAGTTCATGTGAGCTTTGCTCAGTGGATTGAGGGAACTGTGATCCCCTGGTGTCTGGTTTGGTAAAGTGGTAGCTGTAGGTTCTACAGTAAGGTTTACCTTACCTTGAATAGTTGGCTGGGTTTCCAGTACCAATCATAATTTACTAATTGTTGAGTTTGTCTTATGTCCAATTAGACAGCTGTTAGTTACCAGCAAGGTATACAGGCCAGTGTTACACTTTAGCATTATTGTGCCATGTTGGACATACCTGGATTGGACTATGGGTACCTTCCATACTTTGGGAGTTTGTATACTCCAAATACAATGAAAGTTAGTTCTCAGGGAGTCACTTCCATGTACAGTTCAGCTATGTTCCTCTGGATCCTTATAATGACGTGGATGAGAAAATAGTAGGGGCCAGAGGAACATGAAATTTACTGTGATATTTTGTTTCGTGAAAAGACTGGAAAGGCTATATCTATGAAGTCTCACTAACATTGCTGCCTAAACATTACCTTAGCAATTATGACACAAATTGATATATTATTATGGAATGTAGTAGGCTCATGAGCCCACAATCCTGGAAAAAATTTCCACAACAAAACAAAATAAAAACTACAAGAAACAAAGAAATTCGTAGAGCAAGTGCAACAGTTTCCTTCAGGAAAAAGCACGCAAATTTATTTTGAAATACCCATGTTCAGACTTGAATATATATATATATATATATATATATATATATATATATATATATATATATATATATATACACATTACACAAACTAAGTAGGTTATTTTTATATATTTAGAAATATATATGAATGATAATTATAGGAAAAGAGGCCATGAATTTGAAAGAAGGAATAGACTACATAGGAGAGGTTGAAAGAAGAAAATTAAAGGGGGTAGGGTGAGATGATGATGTAGTTACATCATAATCTGAAAAATTATATATATATAATTTATATATATATGTGTGTGTGTGTGTGTGTGTGTGTGTGTGTGTGTGTGTGTGTGTGTGTTATAGTATGCAGAAATCACATCACATTCTAGTATTACCTATACAAAAATGATAAGAAATAACATGGCCATCTAAGAACTATACTCAGTGTCCAGACTTTTAAGTGTGATGGATTGATTGTGCCTGATCCAGGGAGTGGCAATTTTAGGAGGTGTGGCCTTGTTGAAGTAGGCATGTTATTGTTGGAGGAAGCGTGTCACTGTGAGGGTGGGCTTTGAGACTGCCTAGCTGCCTGAGGAGTCAATCTTGAAGTTTGTAAAACTCTCAGATTATCTAGCCCCACATCTGCCTGGATGTCATTCCCCTACCTTGATAATAATGGACTGAACCTCTGATCCTTAAGCCAGCCTTAGCCACAATTAAATGTTGTCCTTTATAAGAGTAAGCTTGGTTATGGTGTCTGTTCATAGCAGTAAAACCCTAACAAATACAGTAAGTTATGTTGTTCCTGTTTCTACGTGAGGTAGATACAAAACCAGATAAATATCCACATTGGTTTTAGAAGAGCATTTCAAAAAATATTTTTGAGTCTTTTTTTCTGTTGGATCTAAGCACAAAAACCCTAGGGCTCACAGTTGGTATATAGGAGACTGGGGCTTGAGCAGGCTCTGCTTCCTAATGCATGGCCCAGCCCCAAGATGGCTCTGGAAATTATAGGATATCCCAGATGAAGAATAGTTCATTTTATGAATTCAGCCTCCTTGAAAAATGTTCATGGCATCAGAGTACATGTGGCTTATGCTATAGCCAGGACCACACTGCGGTCCATAAAACACTATTATTTCTAAAACTAACAAACAACAACAACAACAACAAAAACAACAACAACAACAAAAACAGTGCTTTATCCACAATTAAATGATATGTCTAATGAATATGGAAATTATATTTAACATCTCTTGATATGTTTTTTATTCAAAATTTACCTCACTGATCTTTAATTTAGAAAAGTAGACTTTTGAAGACAAGCAGACAGACCAACAAACACACACACACACACACACACACACACACACACACTCACACACACACACACACACACACACACATACACACACACACACACCAGCATAATTCTGTCCTTACAGACTGTTCACATTCACCTTTTCCCATAGAGTTGTGTTGTTGTTGTTGTTGTTGTTGTTGTTTTGTGTTATTGTTATTGTTTTTATTGCTTTTCTAGTGATGGAATTGGATCAAGGAAAATGTCTGTGCCATTGATAGACTTGATGCACAGCCTGTAAACACTGCAAGCACTTAGGAGTACTTGCACACTATTTTAGAAAAATCCAGTTGATTACTCATGAATCAAGCTCTCAGATGCTTGTTTTACTTCTCAGTTGATATATGAACTGGTGTTCATTCATTGTGCACAGCATGGTATTTTGAAGAATATGCATACAACCAAATATAGTCAATAAACACATTCACCACTTTATGTAGCTCTTGTTCTTATGGAAAGAACACTTTATGTCTGTCAGTATATTACAAAAATATTATTCATTATCTCAAATTAGCCACTTATTGACAATGAACCTCAAATGTATTTGTCCTTTTCAACCAAATTTTGTAATTCTGAAATATAGTATATCCCTAACCCATCTCCATACCACTCTACCTTTTGTAAACCCACAATTTTACTCTTCATCTCAGTATAAACATAGTTTCCACTTACAAATCAGATTACAGAGTAGGTCTCTATAACCAGTACTCAGTCATGAAATAGAGCAGAATCATTCATATGATCAGTTAGAAAAGCCAATATTCATGTTTCTGAAATATAGTTTAAGAATTAGCTAAAAACTGAAAGAGAGGAAAGATGACGTCTTCTCCAGGCATTAAGGAGGCTGAGGAGGGTGCTCAGTGGTACTTCACCCAGGATGACGATAAAAACAGCTACACAGCATCAGTCTTGGGCGTTCTCTCTCACTGTGGCTTGCTGTAGTTTTATATGCTTGGATGGATTTATAATTGAAAGAGGCCTCTTCCTTTTAGTCATTTCAATTTTCGTAGACACAGAGATGATCTAATACACTAATATAAAAACATTTGTATTATTCCAGAAGCATCCATAGTGGGATACAGGCAGAAATACCAACAGTATTTTCAGACTCAAGTAATATGTCTCTTGAAAGTCAACTACTTATTATTAGCATAGATCCTATGGCTATTTCAAAAAAAAAAGGAACATTAAACAAATTGAAGTCATACTTTAAGAGTGGCTATGTTTTCAGAATTGAAAGATTAAATTAAAAAAAAAAGGCTTGTTTAAATGGTATCTTTTAAACTTATGCCAGATTTCTAGCAGTTAAAAAGAAATGAAAATACTTATCAGATCTTAGTAAAAACACAAAGCTTTAAAAGGAATGAGTAAAATCCAGGTTTTGAGTTAGTGCATTCTAATCATTTCATTAAAACTCCAGCCACTGGCTTTGTTACTGACATAGGTAACTTCAAATGATCTCTATTCCTATCAGACCTCCAAGAGTTATCTATGTCACACAGCATTGAAGAGTATTTGGCTAGGCTTTAATTTAATTTTCAAAAGTGAAAATAAAAGTCTCTTGGGAAAGATGTATGTAGATGTCAGCTTTCTGAAAAGTAATTTAATAATTTTGTACATAACAATCTAAACTGTATATTTAGTTTGATTTTGCTTAGATTCTCCCAAAACATAACAGAAGCATAAGATGGAGATAAAGAAAAGAAAGAAAAAAGGGGGGAAGGAAACACTAAGATGAAAATTTGCTCTTCAGTAAGCTCTTTCTTGAAGAATATATGGCAGTATGGCCCGCTGGTAAAGAAGCAGGAGCAATAACACCCATGAGTAAGTCACTTCTCATAAAGGTATGACTCAGTCCTGTGATGGACATCTAAGGGAAAAAACAAATATGTCGCAATTGCAACCCTTAGAGGTTCCCAATGACAGAGTACTTGCTTATTATGTATGAGGCTGCCCATTTAAGAAAGAAAGAAAGGAAGAAAGAAAGAAAGAAAGAAAGAAAGAAAGAAAGAAAGAAAGAAAGAAAGAAAGAAAGAAAGAAAGAAAACATTGGATTTGTTTGAATGATTCATTTCTTTCCACCTGTTCTACACTGATACCCAAGGACATGAAGTTGTCTATTTTCCGCCATTATGATGTAAATCATGGCAACTATAGAGGAATGTGAGCAGAGTCAAGTAGTAGAGATCCTAGGCATGGTAGACTACAATGGCATGATATTGTATGCTGGCAAACTCACTCCTGGAAGAGTATGGACAGATAAACACACATGCATACACATGATGAGATTGAACACATATAACCTAGAAAACTACATGTGTGGGTTCTATCACAATGCTTCTAACAGTAGCCACACAATAAGATGTTTTTACAGGTATGGATGTATAAAATATTAGTGACTCTCTGCCAATAGCCATATTTTACTACAGGTAATACAAGTCTATATGAATTCATGATTTTGTAAATTATTTGTTTTTAATGAGTTCCTCTTTTAATGAGCAAGAAAGAGAGATCAGTTGTTGTTTAAGCATGAGGAAGTGAAATTAAGTCCCAGGCACCCAAGTAAGCAGTGATTGGCAGATGTGTGTTGTATATGATTATGAACATAATGCAAGTCAGGTGGACATAGACCTAATTTGGGAGCCAACCAAGCCTAGTGAGTAATTCACAGGGAAAGGGGAGAGATTGAGCCCCCCCCCCCAAAAAAAATCAAGAAAGAAAAGAAAAAACAGAGAGAGAGAGAAAATAAAACAGCTCATGAGAAAAGTCACCCAATTATTTCTGTCCTCCACATGTGCATGAAACACACACCCACATATGCATATAAAGGTGACACATACCTTGGAAGCCTTGCCCTTTTCTAAATTGAAACAGAGGAGGACTAGATTGAGAACAGGGACCAGGAGAAAGCAGGGATGAGAAACTGCAGATCTGCATGTAATAGATGAGAGTAAATAAAAATAAAAATGATACATAAAATATGATTATAGTATATTTTATCATTATATAGGTGATCAATATAACAGTTTAGTTGTAATCCTCTACCAGCTTTGTAAATTTGACAGATTAAACATGTCAAAATCAATGTGTTTGTTTATGAGGACTTCTATAATAAAAAATCATAACTCATGTGGCTTTAATTAATGGAAATGGATGCTAGCTAGGGATGCAGGTAGGCTAATTGCTATGTCTATGACATTCACAAAATGGTAGCAGGTGATACCCTGCTCTCATCGATAGAGGCAATCCAGAAAAAACTAAACACAGCAATGAGAAAGCTAACTTACATCATAAAACAAATGGACATAAACATATTTACAGAACATTTCATCCAAAAACAAAAGAACAAACCTTCTTCAAGGACTTTATGGATCTTATGTTGAAGTCAATCACATGTATAAACCATAGCATGCTTCTGTAGAAACAAGAAAATTGAAATGGCATCTTATCTAAGCACCACGGATTAAAGCTGGATAACAACAGAAACAACAGAAAGCTTATAATTTTAGGAAAAATGAACAACTCAATATTGAATGAAAAAATAGATGAAGAAAGAAATAAAAACTCTGTAGAGTTAAATGAAAATGAAAAGTCAGCATATGCTACCTTATGGGACACAATGATTGAAGGGGTAAGAGGCCACCTCATAGCACTAACTGCGGACATAAGAAAGTGGACAGATCTCATACTAGTAATTAACAACATGCCAAAAATCTAGAGCAGAAAGAAAACATCATACCCAAAAGGAGTAAATAGCAAGAAATGATCAGACTTGGAGATGAAATAAATAAAACAGAACCCCCTCTCCCCCGCCAAAAAAAAAAAAAAAAAAAACTCAATATAAAGAGTAAGTAAAATAAATAGTTGGTTCTTTGAGAAAAATCATTAATAACAACAAACTCACAAACTCACTAAAAGGCAGAGATAAAAGATCTTTATTGACAAAATTAGAGATGAAATCGGGACATAGCAACAGAAACTGAAGCAACCCATTGAATCATGAAAGCATACCTTAAAATTTTGAAATCCACCAAATTAAGAATCAAACAGAAATTGAATATTTCTCAACATAGACTACTCACCAAAGTTAAATGAAGGTCAGATAAACAATTTAAACAAACTGAGAACCACTAATGAATAGATGCAAAAAAGGTCTTTGACTAAAACATAACACACCTTCATGATAACATCTTGGAGAGATTAGGGTTCAAGGAACACCTCAATATAATAAAGGCAGTTTATGGGAAGGCCATTGCAAACTTCAGTTTAAATGGACAGAAAGAAAAGCAATTCCACAAGCAGTTCCAAAATCAGGAACAAGATAAGGTTGTCCATTTTCTCCATACCTATTGAATATATAACTTTATATCTTAGTTGGGGCGATAATAAATATGAAGTAGGCTAAGGATACATGTTAGAAAGGCTGTAGTAAAAATATCTCTGTTTGTAGATGATATGAAAGAATATATAAGTGATGCTAAAATGATAAAGGGAAGCTCATACAAATCATAAACACATTTCGAAAAGTAGCAAAATAGAAAATTGATTCTACAAATCTGATACAGTAACCTTCCTGTATGGAATTAAGAAGCAGATTGAGGAAAAAAATCGAGAAATGGCATTCTTCAGAATAGCCTAAATTATATGAAATATTTTGGCAAAACTTGAACCAAACAAGGAAAAATGTTATGATTAAAACCTTAAGATGGCAAAGAAGGAGACTAAAGAAGAAAGCAGAAGGTGGATATTGCTCCCATACTCATTTATCCATAGAATTAGTATACTAAAAGTGGCTGTTATACAAAAAGCATGTTCAATGCAATCACCATCAAAATTATAATACAGTTTTTCACAGATCTTGAAAGGACAATTTTCAGTTTTGTACAAAAGCATAAAGAAACCAAGTTAACTAAAATAATTATGAATAATCAAAAAAATGCTGGTGGTACCACCCACCCCTCAAGTTTCAATTGTACTTTAGAGTTACAGTAATGAAAACAGCATATTATTGGCACAAAAACTGAAATGTTGCTCAATGGGATCCAGTTGAAGATCAAGACATAAAGCGTCACACCTGATTTTTGAGAAAAAAAAATAGGCAGCATCTTCAACAAATGGTGCAGGTTAATTTAAACGACTGCATGTGGAATAATCTAAATAGATCCAAGTGAGTCACCTTGTACAAACTCAACTCCAAAAGAAATCAAAACTACAGCATATGAACAGACACACTGAGCATGGCACAGAAAAAGACATCCTGAACAGAGCAAACAGCCCATGCTCTTGTCAAAGATATAAGTTTTTCTTTACAAATGGACAGCAAAGCCTTATTGCTGAAAACACCTATACAACTCACTGATAACAGAGAAGTCAAGCCAGTGTCTATATTAATCCTTCACCACTATTGAATAGTTCTCTAGATTATGGGAGGTTTCCTGGAGGCATCCAAGGAGAAAAGTAAAGATCAACCCATCTACAAACGCTTTGATCTATAAAACTCATCCACAAATCATTTGACCTATAATGGTGTCCTGCACACAAGATATGCTAGTGCAATGGTGAGACAAAACTTGTGGAGTAACCAACTAGCAACTGATTTGATTTAAGGACCACTACATGAGATGAAACCCATACATAACACTACTTGGTTGACCAAAAACTAGACTAGAAAGATCAGGGACCCAGGAGAAAACCAAATCGTACTGTTCTACAAAAGGAACACAACAATAAAATGACACATTTTGGCATTATGTTATACTCATAGATTAGTGTAGGATGCATATCCGGCAGTAAATGGCCAATAAAAATATGTAAAAGCATCTTTGGAGGTTCATGTCTCAGAATGTCATGTCATGGTTTTTCGTTGTTCTATTTTTTTATTTTAGCTTTAATTTTATTTTATTTATGTTTTTACTTGAGCTTTTTATTTTATATTTTACTTTTACCCTATATATTATAGATTCTGGGTTCTAGTTTTGTATTTTTATGGGATTCATGAATGTGTAAATGAGTGAGTCTTTGCTTCTGTATCTGTTTCTTTTGCCTTTTCTTGGGCATTATTCCTATTTGTTTGTTTTGTCCTATTCTGATTTGGTTGCTTATTTTATTTTATTTTGTTGTCTCCTAGTTGCCTGATGATTTTCATTCTTTTATAAACATGGACAGAAAAGGTTTGATCCAGGTGGGAGGGGAGTCTATGAGGAAATGAAAGGTGAAGAGGAAGAGGAATCCATAATCAGAATGTGTGGTATGAAAAAGATCTATTCCAATACATAAGAACAGTTTTCTTTCATTGCTCTGTGGAGTGTGTGTGTGTGTGTGTGTGTGTGTGTGTGTGTGTGTTTGTGTGTGTGTGTGTATTGAAATCTAAATTTCAGTACAACTATGCTCTGAAAGATGTGAGAAAAGTTCCACCTAGCTTCTGGGAGTTTGGGCATGTCCTATAGTCCTTGGCTTCTACAGGTGTAATTCCAGTCTACCTTTCTCTTTATATGAAAGTCTGTGTATTTTTACAAGGGCATTATTAATTGGATTTAAGGCTAACACTTACACATACTGAACTCATTTGAAGTTGATTGCATCTGCTTAATTACATTTAGTAAAGGCTTATTTCCAAATAAAAGTCATTCTTGGGCTCAGTCCAATGGTTGGCTGTGAGTATCTGCATCTGTATTAGTCAGATGCTGGCAGACCCTCTAGAGGGACAGCCCTACCAGGCTCCTATCAACAAGGGCTTCTTGGCAACAGAAATAGTGTCCGGGTTTGGTGTCTGCAGATGGGATGGATCTCTAGGTGGGGTGGTTTCTGGATGGCCTTTCCTTCAGTCTCTGCTCCAATGTGTCCCTGCCTTTCCTGATGTGATTATTTTGTTCTCCCTTCTATGTAGGATTGAAGCATCTACAAATTGATCTTCTATCTTTTCAAATTTCAACCCTCAGACTGATATCTTAGACCCCAGTGGAAGAGCTAGGGGAAGAACTGAAGGAGCTGAAGGGAATTGCAACCTCTTAGGAAGAACAACAATATCAATTAACTGGACTATTCAGAGCTCCCAGGGACTAAACCGCCAACAGAAGATTGTACATGGAGGGATCCATGGCTCCAGTTACATAAATAGCAGAGAATAGCCTTAACTGACAGCTATGAGAGTGGAGGTACTTGGTCCTGTGAAGGCTTAATGCCCCAGCATAGAGGGATGCTAGAGCAGTGAAGCAGGAGCAGGTGAGTGGGTGGAGGAGTACTTCATAGAGACAAAATGGAGGGGAATGGGATGGGGGCGTTGTGGAGGGGAAACTGGGAAGGAGGATATCATTTGAAATGTAAATGAATAAAATGATTAATTAAAAAAAATTTACAGATTCTAGATAGCATGATTTCAGAAAACTGATGAAGTCTAGGAACATTTTTCAATGCATCAAATCCATTCAAGTTGAAAATAATTTAAAATATAAAATTTTTCTAAGATATTACATACTACATACTTTCCTTTTAATTAAGTGTTCTGAGAAAGCATACTGTTTAACAAAAATTCCAATTTCAGCATGTCATTTGTTTATACAATTCTATTGAAGACTGAAAAGGAGGAGCCTGAAATTTATAAAAAAAAATAAAATAGCAGCAACAAGAGTGTGAATTGTTCCTTAAATTGTCCTGCTACTTGAACTCAGAACCACATTCTCTAAGTAACTACATGAGCAAATAGTGAAATGCTCCTCCTCTGTTGCTGTATTTATTCTTGGGAGTTAAACCTTTATTTCAGTTCTATCTGATAAGTATTTATTGAATTGCTCAAAATATGTGAGAAGGTGAATAACAAGTCTGCCAAATGGCAGAGGAATAAAATTAAATACACTTCATGAGTTACTGCTAGTAACAAAGTGGAGAGCCTAAATATTGGTTGAGGGACAGAAGTGTGGACCACTAAGTCACATCATTAAAAAATGAAAGAAACAACTAACTACCAGCAATCTGTAAGACTCAGGTCAGATTTCATGGAGTAGCTTTGGATCTCTGTATAAGGATAGAAACTGGAAGCCATTCTGGAAAACAGAAAATGATTTGACTTAATGTAGAAGGCATGTAGGCATGTAGCACTTTAAAGACAAACGTGTTCCAATCTGACTTCACTCTCTCTTAGTAACCTGCTGCATGCTTAATTCCCATCGTCCATTTAAAGAGTACTGTTCAGTAGCTCAAGAATCTTCCTTTTGTTTGCTTGTTTGTTGTTAGGCTTTATTTTTGTTTTATAAAAGTTCTAGAAAGTATGAAAAAGCAATGCATATACTCAAATGTACAGAGATTCAAATATTGCTTATGTTTATGTGTTGCTCATGTAATAAACCATAGTTGATGTATTGGACTGGGATCACAGTAGAAATATGTGGGTGAAGCAAATCAGCCTTGTGATCATATACTGCATGTATTCTTTAGGTCTATGTATAATCTGAGAATTGTGTATCTAAGAGGGTTTACATTAATATAAGCTTTTTGTAGTCTTTATTCCACAAATACCAAAAAGTCTTTCTGATTATTTCCCATGAAACAGTTAAAAAAATTAGAGAATCATTCCCTTGTCCAGATTAATTTCTATATACTTCATTACTCACTGATAGATTCCAGTTAGTAAAGTAAAATGAAGATGGAATATCCTATCTAAAAGATGGCCAAATCTTTTCCAACTGCAACTTATTTTGGGTTACTTATACAGACAAATCAGGAGCACATGAGGTAAATTGCACTAACCTAAAGCAACTGGCTCACTTTTCATGTAAATTGCCTTGAAAATGGTTTCTAAAAATAATACTTTGAATGACTAAAAATAAGATTGTGAGTCAATCTCCAGGAAATGTTGATTTAGACTGCTGCCTGTTGTGTCTCTGCATTTCAAATAATGAAAGAGGAAAAAAAGATTTCACAAAACAGAAAAAAAAAAAAAAAAACAGCAATGTGAACTTTTTGAGAGATGTTACATGACATGGTGGAAAATGCCATTTAACTCGAAAATGATCTTGCCCTTTATACCTGAGAAGAGGTGGTTCACAATGATTTTAACAACGTATGCTTATGCTATCTTTGTCTAGAATTTTGACAAGTGCACTGCTTTCTGACAAGGTCAACATAGGTTGATTCTGCATGGAATCCCATAGAGTAGTTTTTGGAGTGAGGTGGGCTAGTATCAACCATGCCTTGTCATTCTCATGGTCAGGATTAATCTTGTTATTGGATATGTCTAAAAATCTCCTGAATCTCAGCTTCAGACAAGGGCTTGAAGCAAATTCCTGAGAAGATACTCAATATCCGAACCCATCATGAGGTCATTTGACTCAATTAAAATGCATTCTCACAAAATGCTGCAGAACCCAGTATTTGGTGAGTCCTCTCACACTTTTGAGGTATTTTCAAGATATAGGTATAAAAACTTGAAAAGTAGCACTGAAGTGGGCAACCGCTATTAAGATTTAATATTTCTCTAATTTGTTTTTTGAATAACATCAGCAGGATCAAGTAACAGTCAATGGACTTGTATTGAAAGCAATGCTGTCCTAAGTATAGAATCCAAAATCAAAATTAGACAATAGTAAGCATGTGTTAGGTTATTCCTTCATTATCACTTTCATGAAACTCAAGCCAAATAATAATGAATGCCCAGAAATGAAGTTTAAAATAAAAACAAACAAACAAACAAACAAACAAAGCAGGAGCTAAAAATTTACTTGGAGTTTAGTTTTGACTTATGTCTTAATCACAGTTTTAAAGTCTTGAAAAGACAGTGTCATGGATGAGGGAGAGATGCCCTCCTCCTCCCTTTTGTTATGCCACCTGTGACAGGTGAAAGAATGTGTCCCACATCATGAAATTAGGAGGCACTGCCACTGGCCAGCTACAGTGCTTAGGACAGTAGGTCCCTGTACCTAGCCTCAGCAGC
Source organism: Mus minutoides (assembly GCA_902729485.2). Lineage (NCBI taxonomy): Eukaryota > Metazoa > Chordata > Mammalia > Rodentia > Muridae > Mus > Mus minutoides. The sequence continues at coordinate 1,091,552 of LR749719.1, forward strand.
ACAGTAGATCTGTCCCTGCTGGCATCCCAAGTTCATGAGAGCAGAAGAGCTGGCTCTGCCCCTTGCTAGCTGTGGAACTGGGTAATCTAGCTGAGGCAGTGCTGTGGAGCTTGGCCTAATGGTGTGGGTGCAGAAGAGCTGGTGAACTGGCCAGCTCAGCTACCAACCAGACACTGACCCAGGTCTTTGAGTTGGCTCATCGAATATCTACCCCATCTATGAGCTGCTCAAGCACATTTGGAGGTGGTCCTATAGATCCACAGCTGCAAGTTTTCCACAACACAGGGCAACAACAGGACATTCAAGATGAATCCTGGTAAGAATCCAGTATTGATATTATAGTAGAAGCCAGAGGCCTTGAACCAGACAAACTATTCACAAGTATATATTGTGGGTGTATATTGTGGGATGAAAGATGACATACTACAGCTTCCACAGTGGTATTTCTTTTCTTTTTTCTTTTGTGGGGAAGGTTGCAAGGGCAGGGGTTGAGTATGAAGGGAAGGGAGATAGATGACTAGGATTTGAGTGTATGGTATGAAATTCACAAACAACCAATAAAACGTGAAATAAAAAAAATATATTGAGAAGAGATCTTCCTAATGGACAGGCTGATGGGCCTTCATTGCTCATGGTGCTATCAAAATGTGACCATGGAAAATCAGTGTTGGTTGCCTTGGGGAATGTTATACCTGTATTAGTTGAAATCAATTGTGAGCAGTCTTATACTCCAAATAGCGATTGCTCAGCTTCCTGTTCCCAACATCATAAGGAACCCACAGATTCCATAACTCCAAATTTCAAAAGTGTTTCAACAAATAAAACCAAAAGCTGAAAAATATGTCATAGTAAACTAAATTATGATATTTCCCTGTGGCATATATTAGCTTATAAAGAAGTTTTATTAACATTGAAGAAATGCTATGGATCTGAAATAAAATGTTGAGAAAAACATAACAATTGTATCATCTTTCACAAGCTGCCAGAGACAATATTGCAGATGTGGTCTTCACAATTATGGAGATTATAAATGTAAAGTAAGTTTAGTATCAAATCTAATTTATGTTCAGGCCACTCTCTAACTGATCCATATTGGCTCCTAGTTCTTCTGCCTCATGTGGACTCTTTTCTTTCTAGAAAGAATAAAGTCAAGTTAAATTGGGATTCTGGTTTAACTGCCTGTCCTGACTTTCTGTCTCTGTGTTAAAATTCTGAGTAAATATGGTTTTGGCAGGAAAGGGTTTATTTGGTTTATACTATACAGTCAACAGAAACCAGGGCAGGAACTTAAGCAGGAACCTTGGGACAGGCACTAAAGCAGAGGCTAGAGAGGAAAGGGGCGTACTGGTTTGTTCACATGGGTTGCTCAGCTTTTTTTTTTTTTTAAATGAAGTAACCCTGTGATATGGCCCCTACTATAGCAGTTAGCAAGCAAGATCATGTCCCACACATCTGTCCACACAACCGTGTAATGGATGAGTTTCAAATTTCAGATTGGATTTTGGCTTCCCTACTCCGGAATTTGTGTCAAGTTGGTAATAACTAACCAGGAATCATTTTAATTTACCCATATCTTGAACAAGGAAATGTATCACCAAATACATTCTGACTGTCGTGTTGTGATATCTAAATATGAATGTGGCATAGCACAGTTTGTTTCACTGTGATCATAATATGCAGAAAGATATTTCTATGGCAGTATATAAAAGGGGATATAAAAGTTAAATAAATGATAATATTAAATAAGAGTTTTTGACATAAGAAATAATGAATAAATTTTTAGACTTGAAATCTCAAGAAATGTTGAGAAAATATAATGTAAATGAGAGGAAATATTTATTAAACAATACCAGCTACCTTTTTATTTTGTAGTTTACTGTAACTTATTTCATAATAGTTTTTCTATCATAACACAAACTATCAGCAAAACAGAACTATTTTCCTTAATAGAATATTGTTTGTCTTATAATTTGTAAGAATTCAGATACCTATAAGTAAATTTCCAAGGGGAAGGAATATATATCTTAACCATATTTGAAAGTTAATCTCTGCTATATTGCTTTCAAGAGAACACATGTTCAATAACTTGTGTCCAAAGACAAAATGCTAAAATATCTCTAAGTCTTCCTCAGTATGAAAACAAGAGAAAATACACTCAGTTTGAACCTGGGTAGGTCTGTTAAACCTTAACTAAGGTTTTAAGTTTAGGATTTTCTGCAGTAATTTTTAAACATGCATTTAATGCCAAAAAAAAAACAACTTTCTTAATATTTGTATTATGTCCAAGAAGACATTCATTCTCCAGAATGTCTGAGATAGTCAGAGAGTCAAGAGAAGATAAGAGACCAAAAATGAAAAGCAAAATTTAAAAAAAAATGGAAAAAGATAAGAAAAACCATGATTTTCTTGGAATAAAAAAATGGACTTTATTAAAAAAAATTATTTCTTATTATTGATGTGGAAGGATGGAGAGAAAAATGAGAAAGAGAATCATCAGAAATAAGAGAGAAGATACAGCAGGGTGTAAATTTATGGGAACATAATAGGAGAAAACCCATGCATTCCAAAATAAAACCTCAGTTTCTGTAAACTACAGCATTCTGTAAGCGCATATAATATGTTATTTTCTGTCAATTAGACTGAACAGTAAGAATTCTTAAAAGAATTCTGTAAGTGTATATAATATGGTATTTTCTGTCAATTAGACTGAACAGTGAGAATTCTTAAAAGAAAGAATGGGGAGGGGAAAATTATTCCCCCTGTCTCCATTGTATATGTATTGGAGGTGTGCTCTAAACAATGTTCATATGTATACCACACATATGAACAATGTTCATATTACCATCCACACTTTTGTAAAAGGGAGAGACTAAAATTTACTCTATGAGCATGTTACAGCACAGTAAGTTAAAATGCAGTCCTCATGCTGTTTACCTAGACCCTTGACACATCCTTCTTACATAACAGCGAGTCTGCACCGTTTGAGAAGACTTGCTATTTCCTCTCTTCCCTGCCTTGATAAGCACTTTTTCCTGTCTCTGTTCTTGTATGGTTGACTCTTATTTTATATTCCATATGGAAGTGACATTATGTGTCCTCAGTTTTCTATATGTGCTTTCTTATTTTCTTTACTGCTTCCACATTGTTATAAATGGGGATAACACATAGTTTTCAAAAGTTGGATACTTAATACCATCTCATAATTATACATTATGGTATATTTTGTATAATTTATAATATTTTATGTAATTAATTAATGTATTTATGTAATGCACTATCTTGGAATCAAATATCATTTAGCCTTACAAAATCAAGAGATACTGACATTTAAACAAGTACACACATCCATAGATATTTAAAAATATGTCCACTGGCAATTATAAATAATTCTGCAATGACTCTCAGAGCAGAGACATATCTTCAGGGTACTGATATTTTATTCCAGTTTGGGGGAAAAAAACACAAAAGGAGAGAAGGAGAGGCAAATAATGAGAAATTTGGGAATTTCAAGAATTAATGTTGTTAAACTTTTCTGACTATCCAAAACAATATGGTGTATTAAACATAATCTTTATCAAAATTGCAATGACATTTTCTCGGAAATATAGGAAAAGTGACAAGAAAGTTTCTCAAACTTTCCTGAATGGCACAATAATCTTGAGAAGGAAAAACAAAGTCAGGGGCACTGTGCGTCCCAATTTCAAACTGCATTAAACTGTTGTAGTTATCAAAGCAGTTTTATCAAAATTGAATACACAGACCAATGAAGCACCCTGCACAGACTAAAAATACACCCAAGTACATGTATTCCTCTAATTTTTGGTAAGGCCACTGAGAAAACAATAGGAAAAAGGTTGCCTTTAAATGATTTTGAGAGAACTGGAAAACCACATGTAAGTAATTGAGCCTGATATTGCACTATATATAACTATATATGACTATATATAACTATATATATAAAACTATAAAACTATGTAACTATATAACTATATATAAAACTATAACTATATATTTATAAACTACATATATACTATATATATAGTATATATGTAGTTTATATATATATAGTATGTCTGTGTGTGTGTATATATATATATATATATATATATATATATATACACATATATATCCCAACTCAAACCAGCTAATAACGTAAATGTAAGACAGACTCACAAAACACACAACACCTCCTACAAAGCATAGGAAATGCTGTTGGCTCATGTCCTTGGCAGCGACTTGTGGGTATTACAGGAAAAGCCCAGAAAACGAAAAGAAAAACCAATGAACTATAGCTACATTATAATTAAATTTTCTTTTTTCTTTTTCAATATAAGCTTTCTATGCAGTAGAAGTTAGCTTTTAGCTCTTGATCTTTCTGCCCCTGACTTCTGACTAATAGGATTATAGCCATGTGCCATTAAGCATAATAACATAATAATAAAAAGATAAACAGCCTGTGGGCAGGGAGAAAATGTTGGAAAAGATGTCTGATATGCTAATTCAAACAAATCAAGGAGAAAAAAGAATAAATTGATTAAAATGGGAAAATCACACTTCTCATGTGATGGTTGGCCTCTGAGATGAGATGCAAGGTTATGTAACTTTCCAAATGCATTTTCTCAGTTACTATAACTTTTATACTTAATTGATGTCTCTATCCCTTGTAAAAGAATCACAATCAGGAATGGTTCTGATAGTAATCTAGCCACTTTTCATTGTGCTTGCTACCCACCTAGGTGACTATAACCTTTTAAAAATTTTATTGGATATTTTCTTTATTTACATTTCAAATGTTAACCCCTTTCCTGGTCCCCCCACACATAAATTCCCTATCCTATCCCCCAACACCCTGCTTCTCCTGCCTCCCTGCCCAAGCATTCCCCTACACTGGGGCATCTAGCCTTCAGAGTACCAAGGGCCTTTCCTTCCATTGAAGTTCAACAAGGTCATCCTCTGCTATATATGCAGCTGGAGCCATAGTTTCCTCCACGTGTTATCTTTGGTTCGTGGTTTAGTCTCTGGGAGCTCTGGAGGTGTCTAGTTACTTGATATTGTTGTTCTCCTGTGGGGTAGAAACCCTTTCAGCTCCTACAGTCCTTTCTCTTATTCCTCCATTGAGAAACCAGTGATAAGTCCAATGGATGGCTGTGAGCATATGCCTCTGTATTTCTCAGGCTCTGGCAGAGCTTCTCAGGAGACAGCTCTATCAGGTTCCTGTCAGCAACCACTGCTTGGCATCTACAATAGTGTCTGGGTTTGGTAACAGTACATGGGATAGATCCCCAGGTGGGGTAGTCTCTGGATAGCCTTTCTTTCAGTCTCTGGGTCATGCATTGTTTCCTTATTTCCTCCCATGAGTATTTTGTTCCCTCTTCTAAGAAGGAAAACTTTGGTGTTCCTTCTTCTTGAGCTTCATGTGGTCTGTGAATTGTATCTTGAGTATTCTGAGCTTTTGGATAAATATCTACTTATCACTGACTGCATACCATGTATGTTCTTTGGTGACTGGGTTACCTCACTCAGGATATTTTCTATTTCCATCCATTTGCCTAAGAATTTCAAGAAGTCATTGTTTTTAATAGCTGAGTAGTATTCCATTGTGTAAATGTACCACATTTTCTGTATCTATTCTTCTGTTGAAGGAAATCTGGGTTTTTCCCAGCTTTTGGTATCTAAATAAGGTAGCTATGAACATATTAGAGCGTGTGTTCTTGTTATATGTTTGAACATCATTTGTATATGTGCCCAGAAGTGGTATAGCTTGTTCCTCAGGTAATACTATGTCAAATTTTCTGAGGAACCTCCAGACTGATTTTCAGAATGGTTGTACCAGCTTGAAATCACACCAGAAATGGAGGAGTGTTCCTCTTTCTGTACATCATCACCAGCATTTGCAGTCACCTGAGATTTTATCTTAGTCATTCTGACCATAGTGATGTAGAATCTCAGGGTTGTTTTGATTTGCATTTCCCTGGTGACTAAGGATGTTGAACATTTCTTTAGGTGCTTCTCTGCCATTTGAAATTCCTCAGTTGATAATTCTTTGTTTAGCTTTGTTCCCCATTTTTTAAAAGTGTTATTTGACTCCCAGGAGTCTAACTTCTTGAGTTCTTTGTATATATTGAATAATAGCCTTCTATTGGATGTAGGATTAGAAAAGATCTTTTCCCAATCTGTTGGTTACCCTTTTGTCTCACTGACAGTGTCTCTTGCCTTACAGAAGCTTTGAACTTTCAAAGAAGCCCTAATATTAATAATCTTCAAACTATTCCACAAATTGAAATGGAAGAATCACTACCCAATTTGTTCTATGAAGGCACAATTACTCTCATACAAAAAACACACAAAGACCCAAAGAAGAAAGAGAATATAAAACCAATTTCACTTATGAATATTGATGCAAAAATAAAATTCTCACATATCAAATCCAACAACACATCAAAACAATCATTCATCATGCTCAAGTAGGCTTCATCCCAGGCATGCAGGGATGATTCAATATAAAGATACCTATCAACATAATCCACCATATAAACAAACTCAAAGAAAAAATGCGCATAATCATCTCATTTGATACTGAGAAAGCATTTGACAAAATTCAACACCCCTTCATGGTAACAGTCTTGGAAATATCAGAAATTCAAGGCCCATATTTAAACATAGTAAAAGCTATATAAAGCAATCCAGTAGCCAACATCAAACTAAATGGAGTAATACTTGAAGCAATCCCACTAAAATCAGGGACTAGACACGACTGCTTACTCTTTCACTACCTATTCAATATATAGAACTAGAAATCCTAGCCAGATCAATTATACAACAAAAACAGGTCAAAGGGATACAAATTGGAAAGAAAGAAGTCAAAATATCACTATTTGCAGATGATATGATTGTATACTTAAGTGTCCCCAAAAATTCCACCAGAGAATTTCTTTAGCTGATAAACAACTTCAGAGAAGTGGCTGGAAATAAAATCAACTCAAACAAATCAATGGCCTTTCTCTACACAAAGGTTAAACAGACTGAGAAAGAAGAAATTAGGGAAAAAACACCCTTCACAATAGTCACAAATAATACAAAACACCTTGGTGTGACTCTAACCAAAGTAGTAAAAGTTATGTATGACATGAACTTAAAGTCTCTGAAGAAAGAAATCAAAGATCTCAGAAGAAGGAAAGAACTCCCATGCACCTGGATTGGCAGGATTAATATATTAAAAATGGCCCTCTTGCCAAGAGCAATCTAAAGATTCAATGCAATCTTCATCAAAATTTCAACTCAATTCTTCATAGTGTTAGAAAGAGCAATTTGCAAATTCATTTGGAATAACAAAAATCTCCAGGATACTGAAAACTATTCTCAACAATAAAAGAACTTCTGGCCCGGCGTGGTGGCACATGCATTTAATCCCAGCACTCAGGAGGCAGAGGCAGGCAGATTTCTGAGTTCGAGGCCAGCCTGGTCTACAAAGTGAGTTCCAGGATAGCCAGGGCTATACAGAGAAACCCAGTCTCGAAAAAACAAAAAACAAATAAACAAAAAAAAGAACTTCTGGGGGAATCACCATTCTTTACCTCAAGTTGTATTACAGAGCAATATTAATAAAAACTGCAAGGTATTTATACAGAGACAGGCAGGTAGATCAATGGAATAGAACTGAAGACCCAGAAAGGAACCCACACACCTGTGATCACTTGATCTTTGACAGAGGAGCTAAAACCATCCAGTGGATAAAAGACTATAATCTTCTAAAGGGCGGGTCTGTTTAAATCTTACACTTCTTAAGCTTTTAGTGGGTCCTAGTGCCTTACTTATACTGAGACACCACTTGACCTTCCCTCCCTCTTCCCAGCCTTCCCATGCCCTCAACCTCCTCACCCTACCCAGAAGCTGTTACCCTCTCTGAGCTAACCTTCATATACCTACACAGCCTTAGTTTGTAAGAATCCATTAAAGGCAAAGATTCATGTTTTCTTTATTTTAATTGCCCCCTTTTTAATAGGTATACAAACAGATGGATTTCATAGTAGTATTTCAACACATGCCTTCTTTTATTTTTGTTGTTGTTCTCCCTCCTTCAACAACCCCCATTTGTCTTGTTGTCTACTAGTCTACCTTTCCTTCCTGTCTGCTTAAGTCTCACATGTATTTCATTGCTCACTTTTACCCTTCTCCCTTGATAGCCCTTTTCTAATGCTCTCCCTAGTATCATAAACTTAACATATCTATTACACATAAACAAAAAACGTATGTAAAACTTAGAATTCATAGTCAAGAGAGCATGCTCTCAGCATTTTAAGTCTGAGTTACAATCACTTTTCACTCACCTACTTTCTAGCAAGTGGCATAGTTTCTATTGCCTTTTTTACTGAATAGTTCCACTGTGTATATGTATTACATTTGCATTCATTCATTCATCTGTTACATCTAGACCAGGTACATTTCCTACCTGTTGTAAATAGAGAAATAGGAATGGATGTGAAACTGTCTCTGTAGTAAAATGCAGAAGCCATGCCTATATCCGCTCAACAGTGGTATAGCTGTGCAGTTCAATACTTATCTTTGAGAAACCTCTCTGATTTCCATAGTTGCACATTACACTAATTTTCATGTAAGTGTAATGTTCTTGAGCATAATTTTGGTTTTGAATAAGGAATTTAACAAATATATTTTTCTTGGGATGGACATTCCTATATCCATTTTGTTTTAATATAACTTCCTTAGTCCAAGTAATGTCTCCCTGTAATGGATGCAACATGATCCACTGGCCCATGCTCAACCCTTTATGGTCAACACCTCTAAAGAAAATACACTCACCCTGTCTAGTAGCCACCAGCTCTCAGATATACTTCAGTTAGGGATTGAGATGTTCATGTTCCTTTTTAATCCTGGAATCTTGACAGACATTATTTGGAGCATGTATTTTGCTAACAACCACGGCTAATATGAGTCCATGACCCAGCTGTTCAAGTCCTCAGTCTATACCCAGGAGACATTGTTTCCTACTGTGAAGCAGCATGCACATCTGTGTTTATCTCTGCTCTCTTCGAAATAGCTAGGAAATGTAAGCTGCCTCCATGTTTGAGTTGAAGAGTAGACAATGAAAATGTGCTATCTACACACAATGAATTTTTATCTGACAGCAATGAAAAATGAAATAGTGAAATTCCAAGTAACTAATGTTCTGTAGTGAAGTGCAAACATCCTGAGTGGAGTGATCCAACTAACTCTTTTCTTCCATCAGTTTCAGTATGCCACCTCTGATGATAGACCAGCCCCTTCCCCAAGCTGCATAAAAACTGCATTTAAGGCCCAGGACCATAAGCTTCTCTGCAGTTTCACCCCAGATTGCCTTCAAGCTCAAGAATATTTTTAAATCTCTCTGATTAGTTCAGTTTCTTGTGAGTGAATGAAAATAGATTGTAGAGTAACTTCAAAGACTCAAGTGTTTCCTCTAGTTCTTTCCCAGCAGAAGCTGAAGAGTTAAAGTGCTTCTTAAACTGATGAAAGTGCATCATCAGAACAATGAGTCAGCTCTGATTCAGGCTTAGTTCCTTACAGCACAAAGAGCTCTCCAGTCTGTTTTACCCATTTGTGCATTATGCTGCACTAAGCATGTGCTTAGTAAAATTCCATTCAGCTAAAATAACATCTCTAAGAAGGTCCCATTTCATATTAGATTGGATTTAGAAAAGTGCTATCATTCGTTGATAAATCTTTATCAGAGCCATATTTTACAAAAAGAGGGACATGAAAAGAGATTTTCTGACTGAAAATTGGGTGCAAGATGAGAAGCCTTTCCCCTGCTGCATCCTTAGAGGTCTCAGAACTCCAGCTCTGTGGAGCATCATTTGAAAAGTGTTGTCATGCTCTTGCCTCTCTCTTGCTCTTAACTCTTGCTCCCTTACTCCCCCTCTCTCCACCTTCTCTTCCTCTTTCTCTCTGTCTTTCTACAATAAATGCCAACCCCCCCCTCAAAAAAAGAAGAAATAAAAGTGTTGTCACAATGCACTTTGCTCTGCATTGAAGTCCAAGTTGCATAAGACAATGCATCAAGTAAAGGATCACTCGGAGCTTGGGATATTACTACATGTGTGTTCTATAAAGAATGCTTTTGATTCCCACCCACGATTCACTAAATATATAAAATGCCTAAGATTTTTTAAGACCTAAATTAAACATCATGTTTTTTGTGAAGGTTTTCTTAACACAAATATCACAAATATCAAGGCATTATATTTCCATTAACATGGTTATTTGGCCTTTATACTCCATATCAAACCACAGATTACTCAAGGCAAAATTCATATTTTATTCATTTTGCTCCAAAGCCTTATCACATAATATGTCAGCAAAAATAGCTAATAGTGAAAATTGTAATAAATAAAGTACTTCCTAAGATTACCTTGTAGATAAACATCTCAGGATATTTGATGAACAAGTGTTGCCTGGACTTGTCAAAGACACATAGAATGCATGCTTTTTCAATCCTCCTCAATAGTCCTCTCCCATCTATTAGAATGCTACCCATTTTACCTTTGAATGAAAACTGTTTATTGCAGACTTAAGAATATAAAAAAGTACATATCTAGTGTTTGGTTTGGATATCTTGTTTAACCAAAATTTATCAACTACATTTGAGGCTCAACTTATAAAAAAGACTACTTTTAGTTTTTCAATGACAAGTATTTTCAAAAATTAAGGTATACATTATGGGTAATAAAGTTCCATTTAGATAACTTATTGTGAAACCTAGGTTCAATCCTAGAACCTAGAGTTGAGATCAAGTTTTTAAACACTACTAAACTACCATTAATATTTGCTTTGATGTAAGAAGAAAATATTACAAAGTTTAAATATAGACTATGGAATTCGAGTGCCTATATTTTGAATGCATAATTTCTGCTTACTGACTTAGTAACAGTAATTATATTATTTAACCATTTGGTGCCATAATCTCCTCATATGTCTTATGTGGATTAATAATAATAGCTATGAACCAGATACTTCTAAGATTTATGAAAAAATGCTTATAGCACATTATAGAAGCTTAATATTTAGAACATTACAGAGGAGAGGATTTTCACCAACCTCTGTCCTCCTATGTCTTTGTAAAAATTCTTTCATTCAGTTAGCATTCAGTGAAATCTTTCTCTGTGCCAAAAGTACGCTGAGATGGTTATGAAAAAGACAGGCTGTGCCATAACATTCTGTAAATGTTCAAGGATTTTATACACCTTCACTTGTACCCAAATAATGACATGAAGACCTGTTATCTTTCTTAGTAAACTTCAAGCATTATAGGTAAGTCAGGGTTTTGAACTATTCTGTCCTGACTATAGTGCCTCATGGCTACTTCCTCCTGGCAATTCCTCCTGGAGACTCTCTCTTCAGTGGCATAGAAGGTCTTCCTTGTCACTTCATTACTGACAGTCACAAAATGATGCATAAGAGTGCCTTACAAAATATTGAGTCAGGAAATGCTACATAACAATAACAATACCAAGTCATGACTGCATGCCTCCCGTACCTCTGGATACAGATAGCAGCATTTAAATACACAATGCACAAAATATTCCCCAACAATGTTCTAATTCTATTAGAATTATATCTAATAGCTCTTATTCTTTTTGATGTAGATGTTGGGCCAGGTGTTAGAATAAAAATAAATGGCTAGATAGGGATGATAATGTCAATCTTGAGAGAATATTTGAGAAATTAGAATGCACATGGTCTTTTAGATGGAGAAAAGATGAATCAAAGATGATGCCTAGGTAAGTTGGCTTGAGAAATGGACAAAGGCTGATACTTTCATTAAATGGAAGCCTAAAGAGTATCCACTTTAAAAATAAAAAAATAATGTTTTTGTCTATGATAATAAACTAATATATACTTACACATTGATGTTTAATGTATGTACTGGCTAGTTTTGGGTCAACATGACACAGCTGGAGTTATCACAGAGAAAGGAGCTGCAGGTGAAGAAATGCCTCCAAGAGAACCAACTGTAAGGCATTTTCTCAATTAGTGATCAAGGGGGAAAGGACCCCTGTGGGAGGGACCATCTCTGGGCTGGTAGTTTTGGGTTCTATAAGAGAGCAGGCTGAGCAAGCCAGGAGAAGCAAGCCAGTAACATTGCTCCATGGCTTCTGCATCAGCTCCTGCTTCCTGACCTGCTTGAGTTCCAGTCCTGACTTCTTTCAGTGATCAACAGCAATGTGGAAATGTAAGCCAAATAAACCTTTTCCTCCCCAACTGCTTCTTGGTCATGATGTTTGTGCAGGAATAGAAACTCTAAGACAAATTGGTACCAGCATAGTGGGGTATTCCTGTGACAACATGACCATGTTTTGGGGAGGACTGTGGAAGGACTTTGGAACTTTGGGCTTGAAGATCCATTCTGTGTTAAGAACTCTGTGGGATGTTGTGTAGGAGCTTGGAAGACAATGCTGAGAACAGTGCAGAAGATGGAGGCCTGGCTTGTGAAATTTCAGAGGGAAAATTAAAGACTCTTTTCCGGGCCATTGTTATTTTGATTGTGAAGATTCTGTGGCTCTGGATAGCTAGGGCTGAAGAATCAGCTGTGATTAACAAGATACCAGAACTAGTAAAGTGAAACCTTTGTATTACTGGGACTATTGATGCTGGTTAGCTGGAGCTAAGAAATTAACGGTGATTAAGAAGAGACCAGCATCATGGAGGTGACATCTTCTGGGAATTGTTTTCTGAAAGCACAAGGAGGCTGTGTTCCAGAGATAGCCATGGTTGTACCTTGTGCTATGGCTGGACTTGGTTATGTGTAAGAGTCACCCAGGTGTTAATGATTTTGAAGGCATGAAGGGGTCATGCAGAGCAGCTAGTCCATGGAAGCACTCTGAGAGGCCATGGAAGGCCATTAGTGAAGGTGTAGCCCCAGTTGCAATTGATGGCCTAGGACTAAAGGGGTCATGCAAAGGAGTTGAGGCTTGGCACCATGAAGAGAGCCTATGAGAGGCTAGTGTTGAAGCCTAGTTATAGTGGAAGACAGCAGCATTTTGGAGATGCCAGTATCATGAGATGACTACTAAGAACAGCAGCAGCAATGGAGTACAGGCAGCTGGAGCCTAGAAGACAACGTGTGTGCTACAATGGCATGGCTGGAGAAGTGACCCAAGCCCTTGGAGGAGCCCAGAAGATCGTGAGTTGGATCCCAGACATTGGACGGTTGGAGATTGATTTTTGCTTTTGATTGTGACTGTGCCCTGATATTTTTCCCTCTTGAAGGAAGTTTTTTAGTGAAGCCCACAGTTAAGAGACTTTGAATTTTAAAGTACTTTGAATTTTATAAGATACTGGATATTTTAAAAGGATTGAACTTTTAATATGTAAAGACTGTGGGACTTTTAAAGTTATTGAAGATCTTGGGGATGAATAAGAACTAAGGGTTGAGGCTTACTAGTCATGTATTTGTGTGTCAAGTTGACAAGGGGTCAATTGTACTGGCTAGTTTTCTGTCAACTTGACACAGCTGGAGTTATCACAGAGAAAGGACCTTCAGTTGAGGAAATGCCTCCAGGAGATCCAACTGTAAGGCATTTTCTCAATTAGTGATCAAGGGGAAAAGGACCCCTGTGGGTGGGACCATCTCTGGGCTGGTAGTTTTGGGTTCTATAAGAGAGCAGGCTGAGCAAGCCAGGAGAAGCAAGCCAGTAAAGAACATCCCTCCATGGCTTCTGCATCAGCTCCTGCTTCCTGACCTGCTTGAGTTCCAGTCCTGACTTCTTTCAGTGATCAACAGCAATGTGGAAATGTAAGCCAAATAAACCCTTTTCTCCCCAACTGCTTCTTGGTCTTGATGTTTGTGCAGGAATAGAAACCCTGACTAAGACAATATAAGATTGGATATCTTCACCAAGTGGACTCAACTAGAAAAGAGTACAAACTATAACTGGACCAGTAGCAAATACTGTGTACCCAGAGAATGTCAACACAGTTTAGTGGCTGGAAAGGAGACAAAATTTTCATGGACGCCTGAACAAAACACTGAAGAGAGGTGAAAATCCATTCTGGAGAGCTTAGTATCCACATATATGTGAAGCACAAATCAATAACAAAGTGCACATCAAATGACTGTGAAATAATAAAACAGAGAATTTATTGAGGGGAAGGTTAGGCTCAAGTGGTCTGAACAAATGTCTAACTTGTGTGGGACAAAAAGAACCACAGGATGAGAAAATAGCACTCTGACTGGATATACCTATAGAATAATTTTACTAGTTAATTGTAATAGAAAAGAGATAAAAATAATATGTCAAAAGACATTTGACAATATACAATAAGCAATAATCATACATAATCATCCTGCTTCTGTGATGGATAACCCAAAGCATAGGTCTTTTAAAATATGTAATTTTCAACCTGAGTTTTAAGCTTATATAGTTGAGGCATAAAGAAAATAGTATAAAATTGCATTTTTGTTGACTGGTAGTGCAGAAAAGAAAGCAAAAATGTTTTTAGGCATCATTTTAAAAACAAAAGGAGTTTCATTACTATATGTCTGAACAAAAAGTACTATCCTTTGAAGACTTTGTCATTAATATGGTTATAGCCATTTATTTTTGTTAATAAAATATAAATGAAAATTTCATTCATTCTGAGGTTTTATAGAATCATATGTGTTAATTCTTGAAAATCCACAGAATGTGTGTGTGTGTGTGTGTGTGTGTGTGTGTGTGTGTGTGTGTTAGGGGGTGCTATTGAAAATTAAACTGAGACTGCTGTGTTATTGTGTGTGAAAATTGAGTCTTGGATAACAGTGCAATGAACTATATATCACTATTATTAAGTGAATGTGTGCTTTAATGATCTTGGGAGCAGAGTGATTCTGTCAAAATATAATTGATTCAAACTTGGAAAATAAAACAGTCATAGAAAATGCATTACTCATTGGCTGATAAATGGTTCATTTCCACATTGGAATTTGTATAAGAGCAGAGGAGGAGGAGTAGCCCTGGTAAACGTTTTGTTACCATTAGCCCTCATTTTAACCAGGAGCATCTGCTAGAGATCCTCCTCTATTTGGAAAGAGATGGAACTGTTTAAAGAACCAATCAAAGGGCACCTGTATGAGGTTGGAATAAGCTTCCTCTAGAATCCCATGGCCCATACACCAAGCAAGCAGAGGGGCAGCACTTGCTTTTAGTCACAAAGTTTTTCACAAAGCTGGAACTTCAAATTCAAAATTCTTTGCCCTGAGGAAAGTTAGGTATTAAACTTAAGTTCATAGCCTACAAAGTAAATCATATCTAGAAACAGAGATAGTTCTTCTGGATAAAGAATTAAGAGGTTGAAAATGAAAGTACTATTTAATCATTTCCAGCCACAATTCATGAGAATAGAGTGAAAGCAATTCCAAATTCTACGTTTGAGAGTGACCATGAGGAGAGTTATGAACACAACATTCTTGGATTGGTTTGATACAAACAGTAAGAGTGATCCTGACTTAACACCTACTTTAATATCAGTTCTTTATTGCTCCATTCTTAACACCTACCAGAGCACTCATGAATTATGTCCTATAAGCCTTCTCCTTTGATCTTAACTCCTTTCCCTCAGTCCATTAGACAAGCCTATAGTCTACTAGATTTCACCATGTAAAACCCGCCTTAAACTGAAGTCCTGGGACTGTTAAGATATGCAAGCTATGCAGTATCTCAAATCATTATGCCCTTCTTCTAGATTTCTTTGTTACAGCTCAGCTAAATTATTTGTATCTGGGTTAGAGGTCCAATGTTTCTATTTTAATTTAGAGTTGAAGTCTAATTTGGAAGGGCAAAATTGTCATATTTGGATGAAAGTAAGGCTGTGAGACAGAATGACAATTGAACCCAAATAAAGTAAACCCTTGGTCAGAAGCAGATACTAAGAGTGGCTTCAGAGCCAAGAAACCACCCTTAGCTGTCCTTGGGTCCATGGACATGGAAGTCCTATGACAAAGATGCCTCAGTTCCTAAGAATCTTAAATAACTCTTTGAAACCACCCTGGCTTTCTTTGGTTCTTATTCTTAGGCTTATAAGCCAGTCTGGTGTTAGTGTAAGTTCATATTTTCAGTATCTTCAGTGAGTATATATGCTTGAAAAAATTGTATATTATCTGAAAACCAGACATCAAAACATCTGCTCAATGCTGGGCCAAACTTAGAGTTCAGTGACTTCAAGTTGAACTATCTGCTATCTGTCCTTCTCTGGAGTCTAAAGTTACAGTAAAACTTTTTAAGGTTGTATTACTAGGGTAGACAAGAAGAGAGGATAATAAATGCACATGGTCCTCCTGGACCCTTGTGGGCTTGCTGAGATGGAGCCACCAATCAAAGAGCAAATATGGGCTGGATTGAGGCCCCAAGCACATATGTAGCAGATGCACAGCTCAGTATCCATGGGTCCCCTAACAACTGGAGCAGGACCCATCCCTAAAGCTGTTGCATAGCTGGGAAATCCATTCCTTAACTGGGAAGCCTTATCTGATGACAATGAGAGAAGTAGGCATCTAAACCTTGCAGAGACTTAATGTGATAGGATGGGAGGATACCTGAAATATGCGGGTGGTGTACCCTTTCAGAGGAGAAGGAGAGGGGAAGAGGGGGTGGGACTAGGAGGAGTGGCAATCTGGTTGTAAAATGGAGAAAGAAAGAAAGAAAGAAAGAGAGAGAGAGAGAGAGAGAGAGAGAGAGAGAGAGAGAAAGAAAGAAAGAAAGAAAGAAAGAAAGAAAGAAAGAAAGAAAGAAAGAAGAGAGAGAGAGGAAGGAAGGAAGGAAGGAAGGAAGGAAGGAAGGAAGGAAGGAAGGAAGGAAGGAAGGAAGGAAGGAAGAGAGAAAGAGAGAGAGAAAGGAAGAAAGGAGACAGTAACATATGAAAATCTTTACTCTCTTGAATGATAAAGTATCCTTCAGAATGAAAACTCCATGTAAAATGTAGTTGACATAGAAGTACATATTATCAGACTCAATTTCTCTAAAACAAACAAACAAAAAACCTACTAGTTTATTACCTTGTCATTTGGTGTTTCTTATAAAATTAAATCAAATTACATCTTACCCAGTAGCCCAAATTTCCTCTGTGGTTGGGCACAGATCAAAGAAAGAAGTGAATGTAATAAATATTCCTGAAATTTTATATGAGAAGCCTGAGCTTTTAATTCTCACATTTTCAGTCCAGAACCACTAAGAATAAACAGAACAAGATTAGCAAGGTGGCTCAGTGAGTGAAGATCAGTTGCTGTGCAAGCATGAGTCTGAATTTCAATCCCTGGTACCCACCTAAATGGCAGGCTTGGCTTCCATTGTATCTGTAACCCAGATCTGTGTGAGGTAGAGACAGGTGGATCCCTAGGGCTCATTGACCATCTGGGCTTCTTAAAGTGATGAGACTCTGTATCAAGAGGAGAGCAATAACCATGTCACTTGGAATCTTCCTCTGGCCCCAGAATGATGCATATTCAGACATGAGCATGGGCATGGGCAAGTGCATGCATGTGCATGCATGTGCACATGTACACACACACACACACACACACACACACACACACACACACACGTGAGAAATTAACCTTAAACATCCATTTCACATTTATTTAAATGTATTATTAATCGCTATTAATTGGAGCTAAGAGGAAAGACCATTCTTTAAAGAAAATTCTTTAAAATTTTTGTATATGTAATAGCATATGCATATTTTTCTAGATGGAAGGTATGCACATATCTCTTCGTTTTGCCACAAACAAGAACACAGACATATTTCAGAACTGTTTGCATCCACCATGATTGGATATTATACACATTTGAGAAAGAAGATTGATCAGTCAATTAATACTTTTCATTTAAAAGATAACTGTCACCTAATGGAGACTGCTAAAGAATATCCTCTTCTTTTCCATAACTATGGAAGAAATTTGCATTAAATGAGGAGGTTCTTTATTTGCCCAGGATTCATTTATGCCTGCTGCTTATTCCCCAGCTAAAGTCATAATCTTGTTTGCAACATCATAATCATTTACAGAGTGAACAATCAGTGTGTCACTAACAAAGAGTTATGACTTTAGGTAAAGGATAAACTACAGACACAGATGAACTCTTAGGAAATAAACGTTGTTTTCATGCAAATGTGGCTAGTAATAAATAACTGGTGATGGAAATTATAATAAAATAGAATACCCTACAAAAACAGGGATGTGGAAGTGTAAAAGGGTGCTTTAAAATTTTTGGTTTTAAAAGTATGGTGCACAAAGTGTTTATAAATTTCTGGCAAAACTTTAGTACATAATTTTTAACGATTATAAAATCTTAATATATGGCACAATGGTTGATCATTTTTTAAGTATAATTCACAGTTTCATTTTCTTATTTTACTTTATTTTCATTAAACTTTTCCTTCTTTTATTTAAGCAATTTTTATAAGATATTTTATTCATTACATTTCAAATGCTATCCTAAAAGTCCCCTATACCCTCCCCAACACCCCCCCACGCCCTGCTCCCCAACCCACTCACTCCTGCTTCCTACCCTGGCATTCCCCTGTACTGGGGCATATAATCTTTGCAAAACCAAGGGCCTTTCCTCCCAATAATGGCAGATAAGGCCATCTTATGCTACATATAGCTAGAAACATGAGCTCAGGGGGTACTGGTTAGTTCATATTTCTGTTCTTCCTTTAATAAAATAAATGTAGATCTGGTGCTCTATATTATTTAATCTAATTGCCAGGATTGATGAACATAGTTTTGATGTTGATTTTTATTGGCTTGTTCATACCAATTTGACATTAGATTTACTCATAAGTGTATGATTGTGAGCTTTAATTATGGAACTAATATAATGTGGAATTATCTGGGAAAAGTTGCAGCAAAAGATTATTTTAATTAGGTTGGCTCATAGATGTGTCTTAGACCTAGGTTCCTATGGACAGCATCATTCCCTAGAGAGAGCATTCTCTTAGGATTAGAAAAGTGAGCTGGGAACAGATAAGCAAGCAAAGGAGCATGTATGCACTCATTTCTCTTTGCTCTTCATGGCAGATGTGATGTGATTAGCTGATGGAAGTTCCTACCTTAACTCCTATATGATGACTGACTATAAACTAGAAATATTTGCTAAATTAAAATCTTCCCCCTAAGGTAGTTTTGTAATCTTCCCCCTAAGATATATTTTCATAGGAACAAAAATGAAACTAGAATACCGTTCCACCATTTATTTATCAAATGTAAATTATTTAGGTTGAATTCCTGAAAGGTGATAATAGAGCAGAACCCTTTTTAGCTTTAAAAGCATTTAAATATTCATTATTTTAATTTATTCTCACAACATACTAGATAACCCGAAGGAGGGACCTTATGCTTCTCTCTACATATATTATTTTAATATATAAGCATAATATATTGTGTTTTTACTCTAAGTATATTATACATATATTATACATATGTTTGCCCTTGGGGGAGATTATGGAATGAAGTGGCTTATCATTTGAGGTGTATGTATTCTTTCATTTCATAATGTCCTCCCAGACTGAAGAGGCATCTTCTAGTTTGAGTAGACAATGGCGGAAAAAGAAACATAATACATACTCAAACAAGATGTTCCATTATACCAATTAAAAGGTGTGCTCTGTTTAAAAGAATATCTTCAATATCACACGGAAACAGTAATCACTATAAGTGTGTACTTCTTGTTATGAGAAACCTTAAAGAGTGGACCTAGGGAATAAATGTGATAGGGATTAGACATAGTGCTTTGAGAGGATACATGATGAGACAGTCTTTTTTTTTTCCAACTTTTATTAGATATTTTCTTCATTTACATTTCAAGTGTTATCCAGAAAGTTCCTTATACCCTCCCCTCTCCCGGCCATGCTCCCCTACCCACCCGCTCCCACATCTTGGCCCTGGCATTCCCCTGTACTGGGGCATATAAAGTCTGCATGACCAAGGGGTCTCTCTTCCCAATGATGGCCAACTAGGCAGTCTTAAGAGATGGGAACAAATTACCAAACCTGCATAAGATAAGCATGTCTTAAGCTATTTTAGAAAACTCAATTTGTAACAGAGAGCTTGTTTTTCTGAATGAGTGAATTACTTAGAATACCCAAGTATCCTACTACACAGGTAGAGCTGTTTCATAACATTCAGTCATCCACAAAACTTTTCAGTGTACCTCATATATCTTGCACTTGCAGATTTTCAGATACCATGGGCCTGTGCTCTGTACAGGACAGAGCAGTGCATCTTGGTGGCCTCATCACATTTAAATGATTGAATAAAGTTTAATGTTTTGTTTCTATTATGTGGGAGAATAATATGGTGATATAATGTTGTTATGGGTATTGCAATCCTGGAGTTCTAAGTCTTAGTGTTTGAAATAAGGAGTTTGAGTCAGGTGTCCTTTTAGGGAAAACAAAAGTATTTAATAATGCGGCACATAAGGTGCAGGTATGATCTGCATGTGACTTACCTATGTGCCTGAAGAAGAAAATGGAATGCTAATGAGTAAAGCTTTCTGACAGTGATGGCACTTTAAGGATGAGAGTGGAGCCTGGATAACCTGTGTTAT
This sequence comes from Mus minutoides, assembly GCA_902729485.2. NCBI lineage: Eukaryota > Metazoa > Chordata > Mammalia > Rodentia > Muridae > Mus > Mus minutoides. The sequence continues at coordinate 1,112,128 of LR749719.1, forward strand.
GGTGGAAGTTTGAAAAAGATGCCCCCCAAAGTCATCTGCTTTTGAATGTTTTACCCCCAGTTGGTGGCTTTGTTTGGCAAGGCTTAGGTGTAGCCTTGACTAAGGAACTCTGTCATCACAGAAAGCATGCTTTGAGAATTTTTGCCTGAAGCAGATTCAATGTACTCACTCATTTATAGATTCCTCTCTGTTATCCTGCTTGATTTTCAAAATAGAAGCTCTCAGCTGAAGCTTCAACTTTCATATCTGATGCCTCTGTTCTGCCAACATGGTGTCTAACTCTCTGGAATCTCATGAACTCAAATAAACTTTATTCTGTAAGAAGTTACCTTGAAGCAAGGCATGTTGGCACATGCCTTTAATCCCAGCACTCCTGAGGCAGAGGAAGGTGGATTTCTGAGTTCAAGGCCAGCCTGGTCTACAAAGTGAGTTCCAGGACAGCCAGGGCTATACAGAGAAACCCTGTCTCGAAAAACAAAAATAAAACCAAAAAAAATTAAAATTATAAAAAAGAAGTTACCTTGGCCATGATCTTTTATCAAAACAATAAAAAATTAATATGAATCTGAAAGCCATGGTGGTCTTTAGGCTATCAATGATCCCCATTCTCAGGAGACAGAGGAGCATGGGTATTAGGTGCGTTGCTATCTTCTCTATTTAGGACCTGTGTTTTCCAACACATACATCTAGTAATAACATTTCAAAGGCCAGTGTTCATGTGAAATCATTGGAACACTTTCCTAACTGGTCCTAGAGAGAAAATGTATTAACTGTAATATCCCTTTTATGGTTCAGATGCCTCTGAAATATTCAGAGCCCACTCAGTTATACAGTCAGAACTATGTACAGTCCTTGAAAAGTAATTTTAAGCTTGAGCTTTGAAATGAGTGAGTACATTGAATCTGCTTCAGGCAAAAACTGGAAACTTACTTAGTTTTTACATCCTCATTAGACTAATAGCCATAGAATTAAGGAACTTTGCTAAGTGCATGGTTATGGGGAGCAAATGAAGGCATAATGAAGTATCTTCATGGCCATTCTTCAGTGTTTTGTCAAATCATGTCATATTATGTCATGGGTTTAAACACTCAGACCCCAATTGATGATAGAAGAGTTTATAAATCTTTTAGGGAGCAAATCGTCCTTAGCAGTCATAGACTACTAGGGTTGTGCTTTGAAACGTGTATTATGCCTGGTGCTTGTCTATCTTTGTTCCTCCCTATACTGTGAAGTGACAAGAACCCAGTTAATATACTCTCTACTCTGTGAATTCCACCATGAATTTTCAGTCATGACCGACAGTATCCCCTGAAACTGTAAGCCAAAGCTTCTGTTTTAAGTGGCTTCTGTCAGGAATTTTGAGAAGAAATAAGAAAAGTCAGATGACAAATTCTAAGCTCTATATAGCACATTCCATATTTCAAATTTTGACCAAAACTTCATTTATGATATTTATTGGTTTCATTTTTATTTATGTTTTGATTTAAGACAGAGTTTCACTCTATTAGCCAGGCTAGTGTATAGCTCACTACAGAACTTAAGATATCCCATAATTTTTATGTTACAAAGGTAATATATCATACAAAATTCATTACAATCTTGTTTTTTACCTACAGATAAAACATAATTACCTTCTTAGAGAATGATTACCTTGGCCAAGAAGCCAGGATCTAGCTGATCAGAACAGTAAAATGATATCTAGGTGTATATTAATGCCAACATATATTTATAAAGAGGAAGGAGAAGGGCCTAGGATCTTCACTTGGGATGAAATCTTTTTCCCTTTTGCTCTCTTCAAGCTAAAAAAGTTCTTGAAATATGTTACTATATGTACAGTATATCAGCTAAAGTAACTCCACTTTGACCAAATCAACCATCTTAGATACTTAAGGCCCACTCCATCAGCAACTTGAGTTGCTAAAACTATTCCAAGGAGGCACACCACCACGGTCCCTAGAGGACTCTCCTCGAGATCTTGGGACCACTGGTGAGTGGAACACAACATCTGTTCCAATCCAATCCCGTGGGACCTAAGACTGCATTGGTATAGCAGGGGACCTTCTGCAATGGCTTGTGTTTTAAGATTGAGAATTGACAAATGGGACCTCATAAATTTGCAAAGCTTCTGTAAGGCAAAAGATACTGTCAATAAGACAGAAAGGCCACCAACAGATTGGGGAAGGATCTTTATGAATCCTAAATCAGATAGGGGACTAAAATCCAATATATATATATAAAGATCTCAAGAAGGTGGACACTAGAAATTCAAATAACCCCATTAAAAATGGGGCACAGAGCTAAACAAAGAATTCTCAACTGGGGAATACTGAATGGCTGAGAAGCACCTGAAAAAAATGTTCAACATCCTTAATCATCAGGGAAATGCAAATCAAAACAACCCTGAGATTCCACCTCACACCATTCAAAATGGCTAAGATCAAAAATTCAGGTGACAGCAGATGCTGGCATGTATGTAGAGAAAGAGGAAGACTCCTCCATTGTTGGTGGGATTGCAAGCTTATACAACCACTCTGTAAATCAATCTGGCAGTTCCTCAGAAAACTGAACATAGTACTACCAGAGGATCTTGGTAGTACTATCCTCTCTTGGACATATATCCAGAAGATGCTCCAACTGGTAATAGGGATACATGCTCCACTATGTTCATAGCAGCCTTATTTATAATAGCCAGAAGCTGGAAAGAACCCAGCTGTCCCACAACAGAAATTGTGGTACATTTACACAATGGACTACTACACAGCTATTAAAAACAATGAACTTATGAAATTCCTAGGCAAATGGTTGGACCTGGAGGGTATCATCCTGAGTGAAGTAACCCAACCCCTAAAAGAACTCACATAACATTTATTCACTGATAAGTGGATACTAGCCCAGAAACTTAGATTACCCAAGATACAATTTGCAAAACACATGAAATTCAAGAAGAATGAAGACCAAAGTGTGGACACTTCACCCCTTCTTAGAATTAGGAACAAAGCACACATTGAAGGAGTTACCGAGATCAAGTGTGGAGCTGAGACAAAAGGATGGTCCAACCAGTGACTGTTGCAGCCAGGGATTCATCCCATAATCAGCCACCAAAAGCTGACACTATTGCATATGCCAGCAAAATACTGCTGAAAGGGCCCTGATATAGCTGTCTCATGTGAAGCTATGCCAATACCTGGCAAACACAGAAGTGGATGCTCATAGTCAGCTATTAGAAGGAACACAGGGTTCCCAATGGAGGAACTAGAGAAAGTACTGAAAGACCTGAACAGGTCTCTAATTCTATAGGTTGAAGAACAATATAAACTAACCAGTACCCCCAGAGCTCATGTCTCTAGCTGTGTAAATGGCCACATTACCGCCTTGCCAGCAAGAAAGGATGTGGACACAGAATCCTTCTACAAGCATACCTTTATTACACCCTGTGGAGAAAGAGAGTGAGCCCAAAATGGTTTCCGCTTAAATACACCTCAGTGTGACGGATGTCGTCAGGATTGGCTGACTGCCCATTACCTCAAGTTACGCCCCGGGATGGGTGGTGACTTACGTGGCTTTGTCACAAGCACATGTGCACTGAACTTGTTTGCTTGTCCCAGGTTGGGGGTGGTGACAGGATGTCGGTGCCAACTTGGAATGGCAGCAGAACCAGCTCGGGTGCGGCTCTCTACATAGCTGCATATGTAGCAGATGATGGCCTAGTGGGCCATCATTGGGAAGAAAGGCCCCTTGGTCATGCAAACTTTATATGCCCCAGTACATGGGAAGGCCAGGGCCAAGATGTGGGAGTGGGTGGGTAGGGGAGCAGGGCGGGGGATGGGGAGTATAGGGAACTTTCCAGGATAACATTTGAAATGTAAATGAAGAAAATACCTAATAAAATTTGAAAGAAGAAAAAAAAAAAACTATTCCAAGGAGTGAATCTTGTTAAAAAACTTTTAGGAAATTCTCACCATTAAAGCATTTTTACCATTGCCCAGGAATGTATAAGTGTTGTAAAATAATTAGCCACCTGCTTATTCTAGCTTCTGTATATTGGCTTAATTGCTGCATGCAAAAGACTTGGGATTTTATCTCATGTCCTCTGGAAAGTAATTTGTAAATGCAGTTTTTGCCTTTAAAAACTCTTGCTAGATTCAGTCTCAGTAGCAGTTCCTGCAGTCTTCTTAAAACTTGACAGTCATGTGGTCTTTCCAGTAGTCTTGAACTCTGTAACAATAGAACATGGAAGTTTATACAAAAATGAAGAACTCCAGGATGCAGCTACCATAAGGTAGCTTCATCCAGGACTCTATGAGAATTGCTGTGATGTGGCTGCTTTCAGGTCACCTAGAAAGTTAGACTTGGATGGAACTGTTATTTCCATCTGACATTGGAACTTTATGTGAGGAGAACAGACAGTTGTTCATGTAGCTCCAGGAAAACGTCAATGCAGCATCTTGAAACAAGTACATGAAAAATTGATACCATGGCTTACAACATGAAAGGAATAGGAGGACAACACCCACCAACATTAATGAGAAACCACTTTTACATTTCCTGAGAAAACCACCCAAATTTTAGAAATTATATCTGGAGGAACATTTTTTTCCTTCAAGAAAAATAATTATCTTTGGGAAAGGCTGAGAAGAACAGTGAAAATTCTCTAGCCTGAGCTAACATGCTAAAAGGAACACCTTTTTCTATGTTAACAGATAAAGGAGAAAAACATATTTGATTACAGATACTAAAATTCAGATAGCTGGTGGCAGCAGGAGAGATGCCAAAAGAGCTTTTTAAATAAATTCTGATGATTTGAAGATGATGTAATGCTCCGTCTATGGGATTGTAAAAGCAGACATGTCAAGAGAAAAATTAAAACTACTGCTCAAGAGGGTCGTATTTTATCTGATCTCCTTACCCTCAGATACTCCAAATCCAATCACCCTCCAACCCGTAGCTTGCTCCCAGCTCTGTAGCAGATGGCTTGCTGAGACCTTCCATTGCTCCCAGCTCACAGGTCAAGCTGTTCTTCAACTCCTTCCTTCTCATCCAATTGTCCCAGTTACCAACTATTCAGGTGAATACCTTACAAAAAGCAGATAAACCTTCCAGAAAACCAAGAAAGTTAACTAAGTAGGAAGGCAAACCTCAGACCTTACATTTCCTCTTCTCTTCCAAATGAATTCCCCAGACCCATTCCCAGACTACATGATGTGGTAATGCCTCACTCTGTACCTTACTCTCTAGGATCCTTCTTAGGAGACTAAGCAGATCTTGTTGGAGCATGCTGCATTACTTCTTCTTCCTGAAGATAATTGGTTAACTCAGCCCCATCTTCATCCCCAACTCTAGCTTTCAGCCAATTTCTGTTCATAAACATTTGTTCCCAATGTACATTCTAACTAGAAACACCTGTGACCACACCTGGAAGCAACCTGGAGAATTAGCTACCAGGCATTATACATCCCACACATATTCCTATGTGCCCAAAAGGGCAATAGAAGCCAATGAATAAAACCACAACCCAACAAACAGAAGACCAGATACAAGCACCCATAAAAACAATGAACCAAGCCCAGAAGCCTAGATTCCAGAATTAAAATTACAGTAACACCCAGGAAAATATTTTTTTTCTAGATCTTAATAATACTACTACAGTAGACCCCTAGTAACCTAACAGCTGTAGCCTAAGACAAGGAGCTTAATTGATAATGCTTTTATGAATATGGTAGAAATCCTCAAAGAGGAATAAACAAATCACTTAAATCTATGAAAGGCAAACAAGCAGTAGAGGAAATGAATAAAGCAGTTCAAGACCTTAAAGTAGAAATAGAATCAGTAAAGAGAACTCAAACTGAGGGAAGTATGCAAATGAAAAGTTTAGAAACTTAAAATCAGGAACCTCAAGTACAAGCCTCACCAAAAGAATAGAAAAGATAGAAGAAAAAAAATCCCAGTCACTGAAGACATAGAAGAAAGAATAACCCTGTCAAAGAAAATGGTAAATCTAAACATTCCTAGATAGGAACTCTGAAACACTATGAAAAGACAAAACCTATGGACAACTGGAATAGAGGAAGAAGAAACCCATGCCAAAGATACATCCAATATATTTTTTTTTAATGTAGAGAAGAAAATTTATCTTACCTGAAGAATAAGATGCCTATCAAGTTACAAAAAGCAAAAGGAACACCTAATATACTGGACCAAATAAATAAATAAATAAATAAATCCCTTCCACACATAATAATCAAAACACTAAAGTTGTAGAAAAAGAAGAATATTAAAAGCTGCAAGGAATACAGAATAAGTAATATATAAATGCAGAGCAATCAGAATAGCATGCAACTTTTCAAGGGAGACTCTAAAATGCAATGAGGGTAGTTCAACGAGGCAAGTTCACATCACTAAGTGTATACATGAAAATTTTGGAGACATTTTATACTCATAAGTTAACATCACAAATCCTACCTAAAAGGAGTTAATGGCAAGAAATAATCAAACACAGGGCTGAAATGAATAAAAAAAAAAAAAAAAAAAAAAAAAAAAAAAAAAAAAAAAAAAAAAAAAAAAAAAAAAAAAAAAAAAAAAAAAAGAAAAAAAGGAAACAAAGAATACAATACAATTCAAAGAATCAATTACAGAAACAGTTGCTTATTTGATAAAATTAATAATGGTGAAAAGTTCTTACCCAAATTAGCTAAAAAGCAGAGGGCAGATTCAAATTAACAAAGTTAGAGATGTAAATGAACATGGAGGAATAAATACAGACACTGAGGAACTCCAGTGAATCATAAAGACATTCTTTAAAAACCTGTACTGTGCCAAATTGAAAATCTAAATAATGGAAAAGTTTCTTGATACATACTACCTTCCAAAGTTAAATCAAGGTCAGATAAGCAATTTTAAAGTCTATAACTTCTAGCTTCCTCAGACTGGACTCATTTGGTAGTCCCTCAACCCCTGGGAGAATGATGGTACCAGTACTCAGGTGGGCAAGGAGTTGGCAAAAACTGACAAATACTGACACACAGAGAGTGATGTATCTGAATGTAATTTCTCAAAGTGAAAAGACTTATCAGACTTATAATATAGAGGAAAAACAAGGAAACTAGGAGATACATCAGCCAAGGTACATTGAGATGCATAATGGCTCATTACACAAAACAGAGAAAATGCATACATAAAAGTTAACAGGAACCAGGCAGTGTTTACAACTTAGATAGGATCAGCCCTATCTAAAGTTAGCTATTCACAGGAGCCAGGTGAAAGGGCTAATACACCCAGGTGCAATACTAGTCTATTGTTAAACCCACTACCAGGGTGCCTTAGTAAATACCTAATTAGGTAGCAAGGTTGTGGAGCAAGGGGAACACTCTTCCAAAGCTCGTGGGTGTGTAAGCTTCTACATACATTTTAGAAATCAAATTGGTGGTTGGAAAGGAAATTTAGTTGAACAGCACAGCTGCTTTGACAAGGGATCACATCCAAAGACCTTCTCCATTTAAATAATCTGGCTGGAATGCAGATATGACCCTAATATATACCTTTAATTCATAAAAATGAAAGTAAGTTTAGTTTGTAGAAGGAAGCAGTCATATTTGAAAGTGAACTCTAAATGTGGGACAAAGTGACGAATTGGTGAAAGATTTGACAGAATTAATCAGAAATAGGATATACCCAACTTACTCAAGAACAGCACAAGATAGGCTACTTAAGAGAGCAAGTCAGAATTCCTCCCAGTCCATTCTGCTGGGGCAGACTCTTGGCCAGATCCATCCTATAGAAGCTGTTGCACCCAGGGCAGTGCACTCCTTCCCCTGACCCCTGACCTGGAGTCCCAGAGCTGCTGCTGGAAGCCTGGTGGACTCTTGACACATCACCTACCAAGAAAGACCCCCCCTGCCCTCCTGAATACCGCTCCCCTTCCATCACTTCTGTACGTTCTGCCCAGTCATTTATGTTGGGTCTCTCTCTCTCTCTCTCTCTCTCTCTCTCTCTCTCTCTCTCTCTCTCTCCCTCCTCCTCCTCCTCCTCTAGGTGTCTTTATTCTAGCTCAGGAAAACATGATACATCAAAGCCTTTCCACCTGTTTAAACACAGAGTGTACATAGTGGGTGGACAGCAGTTCCAGAGCACCTTCTCCCAACTGTCTTGTAGTCCAGGCAAACCAACTACCGATAGTGTTCTCTGGGCAGGGAGGAGCAGGAACATGAGACACGAAGGACCAGTCATAGCTGGTCTGGTCCAGAGAAGACACAATATCCTGACCCATCATAGAGGTCTCACTGCAATCAGAGTAGTTGAGGATCCACTGCACTTTGAGTAGTTGAGGATCAGCTACACTCAGAGAAGTTGGACAGCAGCTTGATACGCTAGACTGAAGAATCAACAGTCTAAAGGCCTCCCAGGAGATCTACTACAGCCAGGGCAACAGATCACTAGCTTCTCTGTGCCTGTGAAGAACCCCCAGTTGGAAGGCCCCACAGGTAGCCTTCTACAGCCAAGGCTGCAGGACTACCAGGAGACCTGAAGCAACCCAGGGACAAAAGAGGCAGACTCCAGACAGTCACCCAGACCAACAAAAACAAGGGATATCCAGATGGCAAAAGGCAAGCACAAGACCAAAAACAACAGAAGTCAATATCCGTGGGCATCACAAGAACCCAGTTCTCCCACAACAGCAATTCTTGAATACAAAAAAAACACCTGAAAATCAGGAAGCTGACCTAAAAACCCTAGCTCATGAAGAAAATAGAGTCCTTTAAGAAGAATATCAATAACTCACTGAAAGAAATACAGGAAAACACAGGTAAACAGATGAAGGAATTGAATGCAGCAGTCCAGGACATAAAGTGGAAGAAGAAACAATAAAGAAAACACAAATGGAGGCAAATCTGGAAATGGAAAACCTAGGAAAGAGGTCAGGAATTGAAGATGTAAGTATCACCAACAGAATACAAGAGATAGAAGAGGAAATCTCAGGTATAGAAAATACTGTAGAAGAGGTTGACACAACTGTCAAAGAAAATTCAAAGCATAAAAAACTCCTAAACAAAAGCATCCAGTAAATTCAGGACACAATGAAAAGACCAAATCTAAGAATAATTGGAAGAGAGGAAGATGACACATGATCATCTCCTTAGATGCAAAAAAATCATTTGACAAAACATAACACCCCTTCATGTTAAAAGTATTGGAGAGATCAGGAATTCAAGGCCCATACATAAACATAACAAAAGCAATTCACTACAAATCAACAGCCAATACCAAATTAAATGGAGACATACTTGAAGCAATCCCACTGAAATCAAGAACAAGACAAGGATGCCCACTCTCCCTATATCTATTCAATATAGTACTCAAAGTGCTAGCTAGAACAGTAAGACAACAAAAAGAGATCAAGGGGAGCAGCGGACTGCAGTTTCTGGGACAGGCAGAAGCACACTGATTCTGGGACAGACCCCCCTGTTACTGGCAGCAGAAATCCAGGCACCTTCTCCACCAGAGGAGAGGTGTCCACCGGGAGGGCTGTGGCCCCCAGAGCAGGTAAGGGAGCCATCTTTTCTCCCGGGTCCTTCTGAGACCAGTGTGCAAAGAGCAGCTTGTGGACTGTGGAGGGTGAGCAAGCAGAGTGCAAAAGCAACTGAGCTTCTGGGACAGGCAGAAGCCACTCTGCTTCTGGGACAGACCCCCATTTCTGGCTGCAGAAATCCAGGCACACCGCCCCCAGAGGAGAGGTGGCTGCACAGGAGGGCTGTGACCTCCAGAGCTGGTAAGGAAGCCATCTTGTTTCCTGGGTCTCTCTGAGACCAGTGTGCACAGGTCAGCTTGCAGACTATGGACGGTAAGCAAGCAGAGTGCAGAAGCAACACAGCCTCTGGGACAGACCCCCATTTCAGGCTGCATACATCCAGGCACCTCGCCCACCAGAGGAGAGATGGCTGCCTGGGAGGGCTGTGACCCCTAGAGCAGGCTGTGCAGGGGAGCTCACAGACTGAAGAGGCAACCCATCTTTTGGTATAGGCCCCTTTTCGGGCCTTCATCTTCAACCAGGAGACAGGTCCAAACACCAGACCACTGCAAATTTTCCCTGCAAGAGGAGAGCTTGCCTGGAGTGAGTACTCTGACCACTGAGACTCAGAAGAGAGCAGGACTCCCAGGACAGCTGACAGAGGCTAACAGAATCACAGGAGGAACAGGCTCCAGCAAGAGACAACTATAACAACTAACTCCAGGGATTACTAAATGGCTAAAGGCATAGGTAAGAATCTTACCAACAGAAACCAAGATTGCTCACCATCATCAGAACACAGCACTCCCACCTCAGCCAGTCCTGGATACCCCAATACGCCATAAATGCAAGATTTTGATTCAAAATCATATTTCATGATGCTGGTAGAGGACCTTAAGAAGGACATTAATAATACAGTTAAAGAAATACAGGAGAACAGCACTAAAGAGGTAGAAGTCCTTAAAGAATCACAGGAAAACACTGCTAAACAGATGATGGAAATGAAGAAAACTATCCAAGACCTAAAAAGAGACATAGAAACAATGAAGAAAACCCAAAGTGAGACAACTCTAGAGATAGAAACCCTAGGAAAAAAATCGGGAACCATAGATGCAAGCATCAGCAACAGAATACAAGAGATTGAAGAGAGAATCTCAGGTGCAGAAGATTCTATAGAGAACATGCGAACAAAAATCAAGGAAAATGCAAAATGCAAAAAGATTCTAACTCAAAACTTCCAGGAAAACCAGGACAAAATGAGAAGACCAAACCTACGGATAATAGGGGTAATTGAGAATGAAGATTCTCAACTTAAAGGGCCAGCAAATATCTTCAACAAAATTATAGAAGAAAACTTCCAAAACCTAGAGTGAGAGATGCCCATGAACATAAAAGAAGCCTACAGAATTCCAAATAGACTGGACCAGAAAAGAAACGCCTCCAGACACAGAATAATCAGAACAACAAATGCACTAAATAAAGACAGAATATTAAAAGCAGTAAAGGAAAAAGGTCAAGTAACATATAAAGGCAGGCCTATTAAAATTACACCAGACTTCTCACCTGAGACTATGAAAGCCAGAAGATTCTGGACAGATGTCATACAGTCCCTAAGAGAACGCAAATGCCAGCCCAGGCTGCTATATTCAATTACCATACATGGAGAAACCAAAGTATTCCATGACAAAATCAAGTTCACACAATACCTTTCCATGAATCCAGAGCTTCAAAGGATAATAACAGGAAAACACCAACACAAGGATGGAAATTACACCCTTGAAAAAGCAAGAAAGTAATCCTTCAACAAACCTAAAAGAAGACAGCCACAATAACAGAATACCAACTTTAACAACAAAAATAAGAGGAAGCAACAATTACCTTTCTTTAATTTCTCTTAACATCAATGGACTCAATTCCCCAGTAAAAAAAGACATAGAGGAATACACAGGCTACACAAACAGGACCCAACATTTCTCTGCTTACAGGAAACCCACCTCAGGAAAGAAGACAGAAACTACCTCAGAGTAAAAGGCTGGAAAACAATTTTCCAAGCAAACTGTCCTAAGAAACAAGCTGGAGTAGCCATTCTAATATCGAATAAAATTGACTTTCAACCCAAAGATATCAAAAAAGACAAGGAGGGGCACTTCATACTCATCAAAGGTAAAATCCACCAAGATGAACTCTCAGTTCTGAATATCTATGCTCCAAATGCAAGAGCAGCCACATTCATTAAAGAAACTTTTTAGTAAAGCTCAAATCACACATTGCACCTCACACAATAATAGTGGGAAACTTCAACACTCCACTCTCACCATTTGACAGATCCTGGAAACATAAACTAAACAGAGACACATGGACACTAACAGAAATTATGAAACAAATGGATTTAATAGATATCTACAAAACATTTTATCCTAAAACAAAAGGATATACCTTCTTCTCAGCAACACATGGAACCTCCTCCAAAATTGACCATATAATCAGTTACAAAATAGGCCTCAAAGATACAAAAATATTGAAATTATCCCATGGATCCTATCAGATCACCAGGCACTAAGGCTGATCTTTAATTACAGCATTAATAATAGAAAGCCAGCATTCACGTGGAAACTGAACAACATTCTACTCAATGATACCTTGGTCAAGGAAGAAAAAAGAAATAAATTAAAGATTTTCTAGAGTTTAATGAAAATGAAGCCACAACATACCCAAACTTATGGGACACAATGAAGGCATTTCTTTTTTTTTTTTTTGGTTTTTCGAGACAGGGTTTCTCTCTATAACCCTGGCTGTCCTGGAACTCACTTTGTAGACCAGGCTGGCCTCGAACTCAGAAATCCACCTGCCTCTGCCTCTGCCTCTGCCTCCCGAGTGCTGGGATTAAAGGCGTGCACCACCACGCCCGGCTAATGAAGGCATTTCTAAGAGGAAAACTTATAGCCCTGAGTGCCTCCAAAAAGAAACTAGAGAGAGCATACACTAAGAGCCTGACAGCACACATAGAAGCTCAAAAACTAAAGGAAGCAAATTCACCCAAGAGGAGTAGATGGCAGGAAATAATCAAACTCGGGGCTGAAATCAAACAAGTGGAAACAAAAAGAAATATTCAAAGAAACAACCAAACCAGGAGCTAGTTCTTTGAGAAAATCAACAAGATAGATAAACCCTTAGCCAGACTAACTAGAGAGCAAAGAGTCAGTATTCTAAATAACAAAATCAGAAATGAAAAAGGAGACATAACAACAGAACATGAGGAAATCCAAAACACTATCAGATCCTACTTCAAAAGGCTTTCCTACTACAAAAGTCTATACTCGACAAAACTGGAAAACCTGGATGAAATGGAAAACTTCCTAGACAGATACCAGGTGCCAAAGTTAAATCAGGATAAAATTAACAATCTAAACAGTACCATTTCCTCTAAAGAAATAGAAGCAGTTATCAGTAGTCTCCCAATCAAAAAAAGCCCAGGACCAGATGGGTTTTGTGCTTAATTCCATCAGACCTTCAAAGAAGACATAATTCCAACTCTCCTCAAAATATTCCACAAAATGAAAACAGAAGGTACTCTACCCAATTCATTCTATGAAGCCACAATTACTCTAATACCTAAACCACACAAAGATCCAACAAAGAAAGAGAACTTCAGACCAATTTCTTTCATGAATATAGATTCAAAAATACTCAATAAAATCCTCGCAAACAGAATCTAAGAACACATCAAAACAATCATTCATCATGACCAAGTATGCTTCATCCCAGGGATGCAGGAATGGTATAATATACAGAAATCCATCAACGTAATACACTATATAAACAAACTCAAAGACAAAAACCACATGATCATCTCCTTAGATGCTGAGAAAGCATTTGACAAAATCCAACAACCATTCATGATAAAAGTCTTGGAAAGATCAGGAATTCAAGGCCCATACCTAAACATAATAAAAGCAATCTACAGCAAACCAGTAGCCAACATCAAACTAAATGGAGAGAAACTCGAAGCAATCCCACTTAAATCAGGGACTAGACAAGGCTGCCCACTTTGTCCCTACCTATTCAATATAGTACTTGAAGTTCTAGCCAGAGTAATTCAACAAAAAAAGGAGATCAAGGGATTCAAATTGGAAAGGTAGATTCAAATTGCAAATTCATCTGGAATAATAAAAAACCTAGGATAGCAAAAACTATTCTCAACAATAAAAGAAACTCTAGTGGAATCACCATGCCTGATCTCAAGGTGTACTACAGAGCAACTGTGATAAAAAAAAAAAATGCATGGTACTGGTACAGCAACAGACACATAGATCAATGGAATAAGATTGAAGACCCAGAAATGAATCCACACACCTATGGTCATTTGATCTTTGACAAAGGAGCTAAAACTATCCAGTGGAAAAAAAGACAGCATTTTCAACAAATGGTGCTGGCACAACTGGCAGTTATCATGCAGAAGAAGGTGAATTGATCCATTCTTATCTCCTTATTCAAAGCTCAGGTCTAAGTGGATCAATGACCTCCACACAAAACCAGAGATACTGAAATTTATAGAGGAGAAAGTATGGAAAAGCTTCAAAGATATGGGCACAGGGGGAAAATTCCTAAACAGAACATCAATGGCTTGTTCTGTAAGATCAAGAATTGACAAATGGAACCCTATATAATTACAAAGCTACTGTAAGGCAAAAGACACTGTCAATAAGACAAAAAAGCCACCAACAGATTGGGAAAGGATTTTTACCAATCCTAAATCAGATAGGGGACTAATATCCAATATATACAAAGAGCTCAAAAAGCTGGACTCCAGAAATTCAAATAACCCCATCAAAAATGGGGTACAGAGCTAAACAAAGAATTCTCAACTGGGGAATACCGAAAGGCAGAGAAGTACCTGAGAAAATGTTCAACATCCTTAATCATCAGGGAAATGCAAATCAAAACAACCTTGAGATTCCACCTCACACCAGTCAGAATGGCTAAGATCAAAAACTCAGATGACAGCAGATGCTGGCGAGGATGTGGAGAAAGAGGAACACTCCTCCATTGCTGGTGGGATTGCAAGCTTATACAACCACTCTGGAAATCAGTCTCAAGGTTCCTCAGACAATTGGACATAGTACTACCGATAGATCCAGCAATACCTCTACTGGGCATATACCCAGAAGATGTTCCAACTGGCAATAAGAATACATGCTCCACTATGTTCATAGCAGCCTTATTTATAATAGCCAGAAGCTGGAAAGAACCCAGAGGTTCCTCAACATAGGAATGGATACAGAAAAGGTGGTACATTTACACAATGGAGTACTACTCAGCTATTAAAAACAATGAATTTATGAAATTCTTGGGCAAATGAATGTATCTGGAGGAAATCATCCTTAGTGAGGTAACCCAATCACAAAAGAAGTCACTTGATATGCACTCACTAGTAAGTGGATATTAGTCCAGAAACTTAGAATACTAAAGATACAACTTGCAAAACACAAGAAAATCAAGAAGAACAAAACCAAAATATTCATACTTCATTCTTTCTTAGAATAGAGAACAAAATACCCATAAAAGGAGTTACAGAGACAAAGATTGGAGCAAAGACCAAAGGATGGACCATCCAGAGATTACCCTACCCAGGGATCCATCCCATAATCAGCCACCAAATCCAGACACTATTGCATATGCCAGCAAGATTTTGCTGAAAGGACCCTGATATAACTATCTCCAGTGAGGCTATGCCAGTGCCTGGAAAATACAGACAGGGATGCTCACATTCATCTATAGGATGGAACACAGGGCCCCCAATGCAGGAGCTAGAGAAATTAACCAGAGTTGAAGGGGTCTACAACCCTTTAGATGGAACAACAATATGAACTAAACAGTACCCCCAGAGCTCATGTCTATAGATGCATAGGTAGCAGAAGATGGCCTAGTTTGCCATCACTGGGAAGAGAGGCCCCTTGGTCTTATAAACTTTATATGCCCCAGTACAGGGGAATGCCAGGGCCAAGAAGTGGGAATGGGCAGGTGGGGGAGCAGGGCGACGGGAGGGTATAGGGAACTTTCAGGATAGCATTTGAAATGTAATTAAAGAAAATATTTAATTAAAAAAGAGAGATCAAGGGGATACAAGTTGGCAAAGAAGAAATAAAGGTATCACTATTTGCAGATGGTATGATAGTACACAGAAGCAACCCTGAAACTTTTCACCGGAGAACTTCTCCAGCTGATAAACAACTTCAGCCAAGTGGCCAGATATAAAATTAACTCAAATAAATCCCAAAGCCTTCCTTTATACACATGATAAACAGGCTGAGAAAGAATTTAGGAAAGAACTGCCTTAACAATAGCCACAAATAATATATCTTGGGGTACCTCTAACCAAACAAGTGAAAGATCTGATGGCCATAACTTCAAGTCTCTCAAGAAAGAAATGAAAGAAGATTTCAGAAGATGGAAAGATCTTCCATGCTCATTATTGGCAGAACTAACATTGTAAAAATGTTCATCCTACCAAAGGCAATCAATGTAATGACCATCCAAATCCCAAGACAATTCTTCAAAGACAAGGAAAGAGCAATTTTCAAATTCATCTGGAAAGGCAAAAAACCCAGAATAGTGAAAACAATTCTTAATAAAAGAACAACTGGGAGAATGACCATCCCTGACCTCAAGAATTACTACAGAACAATAGTGATTAAAAACTGCATCGTATTGGTACAGAGACAGATCCATGGAATAGAATTGAAGACCCAGAAATAAAATCACATACTTAAGTTCACTTTGACAAAGACCCCAAAAACATACAATAGAAAAAAGCTTCTTCAATAAATGGTGCTGGTATAACTGGATGTCTGTATGTAGAAGAATGGAAATGGACCCATATTTGTCACCTTGTATGTGGAGAAAGAGAAACACTCCTCCATTGCTGGTGGGATTGCAAACTGTCACAATCACTCTGGATAACAATCTGGAGGTTCCTTAGAAAATTGGAAATACAACTACCTGAAGAACCAGCTATACCACTCTTGGGAATATACACAAAGTTGCTCCACCATGCCACAGGGCTTTATGTTTCAGGCTTATTTGTGATAGCCAGAAGCTGGAAATAACCAAGATGTCCCATGATAGGATAATGGATGCAGAAAATGTGGTTCACTTACAGAATAGAATACTACTCAGTTATTAAGAATGAGGACATACTGAATTTTGTAGGCAAATGGATGGAACTAGAAAATATCATCCTGAGTGACATAACTCAGACGCAAAAGGATGTGCGTGGTATGTACTATTAAGTGGTTATTAGAAAAAAAAAAAGACACAATATCCAAGATACAGTCCACAGAACTCAAAGAGTTCAACAAGCTGAAGTACGCAAGTGAAGATGACTCAGTCCCACTTCGGAGAGAGAACAAAGCATCACAAATTGGGAGGGAGGGAGGGATCTGGGAGGGAAAGTGGACAGGGGGTTGGAGAAGTTGGGGGCCAAGAGGAACCTGATCTAGTACTTGGTGAGGGTAAAGGACTGAAATCCTGATGGCCAGCAGAAAGAATAGAAACAGGCAACCTCAGCAAATAGGAAGTTAGAGGGAATCACTAGAATGTAGCAGAGCCCTGGGAGGTAAGAGACTCTCAGGAATCAAAGGGCAGGACCTTAGATGAAGTTCCTGACAGTAGGGAGAGGGAACTTATAGAGCCCACTGCCATCAGGAAGACAGGGCATCAAGTGAGGAAGGGGGTTGCCATTCCACAGTCACATCTCTGACCCATAATTGTTCCTGTCTAAAAGAATTACAGTGATAGAAATGGAGAGGTGCCTGAGGAAAAGAAGGTCCAGAGACAGGCTCAAAATTGATCCACCTCAAGGGGAGGTCCCAAAGCCTGACACTATTACTGAGGCTCTGGAGTGCTCACAAAAAGGGACCTATCATGACTGCCACCCAAAAACCCAACAAGAAGCTGAAAGAGTCAGATACAAATATTTGCACCCAACCAAGAAACAGAAGCAGCTGACCCCTGTTGCTGAATTAGGGAAGGCAGAAAGAAGCTGAGAAGAAGGGCAATCCTGTAGGAGGACCAGCAGTCTCAAATAATCTGGACCCTGGAGATCTCTCAAACATTGGACCACCAAATAGACAGCAGACACCAGCTGATGTGAGACCCCCAACTAACATACAGTAGAAGATGTCCAGGCCTGTGTTCATTCAGAGATGATGCATCTAACCCTCAAAAGACTGGACACACCAGGAGGTGGGGTGGGAGTGGGCACATTCCCGTGGAGACAGGGGAGGTGTGGGATGTAGAGCAGTCAGAGGGTGGATGGGGTGGCTGGCAGGGAATGGAATATGGAGTGTAAAAAATAAATTAATTTTAAAATGGAGTGTAAAAATGTAATTAATTAATTAATTAATTAAAGAGAGAAGAAGAGAGAAATAGTGGTGATTTGTGTGTATGACAGTATGACAATGACAGTTTGCAGAGAACAAGTTAGACAGAGGTGAAGACAGAGCCAAAATTAGTGAGAGGTCAAGCACAGCAAGGTAGGCAAAAGCTTAGAGAAGCTATCGTCAATCAGTCAGCTTGGAAGATTAGATTGTATGGAAGGTGGAATCCCAGGGATAGTTACAACAGAAAAAGAAGCACTCTGTCAGCAGCCCAAGCTGTGTGTTTGCATCTCACCTCATTCCTTTGTCTGAGTGCCAAGGAGCAGCCTCAGCTCGGAGAGGTGTTCAAAGAGGAGTGTTTGCCAGCAGAGAAACAAATTCTTCATAGAGTTAGAAAGAGCAATTTACAAATTTATTTGAAACAATAAAAAATTCAGGATAACAAAAACTATTCTCAACAATAAAACTTCTGGGGGAATCACCATCCCTGCCTCAAGCTGTATTGCAGGGCAATAGTGATAAAATAAATAAATAAATAAATAAATAAATGAATAAATAAATAAATAAATAAATACCTGCCTCCATGGTATTGGTAGAGATAGGCAGGTAGATCAATGGAACAGATAGATAGATAAATGGAGCAGAATTGAAGACCCAGAAATGAACCTACACATCTATGGTCACTTTATCTTTGACAAAGGAGCTAAAACCATTCAGTGGGAAAAAGATAGCATTTTCAATAAATGGTACTGATCAACTGGCAGTCAGTATGTAAAAGAATCCATTCTTATCTCCTTATATAAAGCTCAAACTTCAAGAGGATCAAGGACCTCCACATAAAACCAGATACATTGGAACTAATAGAAAAGAAAGTGGGGAAGAGCCTTGAGCACGTGGGTACGGGGGAAATTTTCCTGAACAGAACACCAATGGTTTATGCTCTAAGATAAAAAATCGGCAAATGGGACCTCATAAAATTGCAAAGCTTCTGTAACGCAAAGGACACTGTAAATAGGACTAAATGGCATCCAACAGATTGGGAATAGATCTTAACCAACCCAAAATCTGAAAGAGGGTTATTTCCAATATATACAAAGAACGCAAGAAGTTAGACTCAAGAGAATCAAATAACCCTATTGAAAATGGGGTCCAGAGCTAAAGAAAGAATTTTTAACTGAGGAATACCTAATGGCTGAGAAGTACCTTAAGAGCTGTTCAACATCCTTAATCATCAGGGAAATGCAAATCAAAAGGAACCTGAGATTCCACCTGATTCTAGTCAGAATGGCTAAGATCAAAAACTCAGGTGACAGCAGATGCTGGCAAGGATGGGGAGAAAGAGGAACACTCCTACATTGTCAGTGGGATTGCAAGCTAGTACAACCACTCTGGAAATCAGTCTGGAGGTTCCTCTGAAAATTGGACATAGGATGCAGCTATACCACTCCTGGGCATATACCCAAAAGATGCTCCAAGATATACCAGGAACACATGCTTCACTATGTTCATAGCAGCCTTATTCATAATAGCCAGAAGCTGGAAAGATCCCAGGTGTCCTTCAGCAGAGGAATGGATACAGAGTATGTGGTTTATTTATAAAATTGAGTACTCTTCAACTATTAAAAGGAATGACTTCATGAAATTCTTAGGCAAATGGATAGAACTAGAAGATATCATCCTGAGGTAACCCAGTCACAAAAGAATACACATGATATACACTCACTGACAAGTGGATATCAGCCCTAAAACTCGGAATATCCAAGATACAATTCATAGACCATATGAAGCTCAAGAAGAAGGAAGATCAAAGTGTGAATACTTTGGTCCTTATTAGAGGGGGAACCAAATACCCAAGGGAGGAGATACAAAGACAAAGCGTGGAGTGGAGCAGAGATGGAAGGAAAGGCTATCTAGACACTGCCCCACCTGGAGACCCATCCCATATACAGGTACCAAACCCAGACACCATTGTGGATGCCAAGAAATGCTTGCTGACAGGAGCCTGATATAGCTGTCCCCTGAGATGCTCTGCTGGAGCCTGACAAATAAAGAGACAGATGCTCCCAGCCAACCATTGGACTGAGCACAGGGTCCCAAATGGAGGAGTTAGAGAAAGGTCTGAATGAGTTGAAGGGTTTTGCAGCCCCATAGGAGAAACAACAATGTCAACCAACTAGACCTCCTCCTTGAGTTTGACTAAACCACCAACCAAAGAGTACATATGGAAGAACCCATGGTTCCAGTCACATATGTAGCATAGGATGTCCTTGTTGGGCATCACTGAGAGGAGAGGCCCTTGATCCTTTGAAGGCTTGATGCCCTAGTATAGAAGAATACCAGGCTAGGAAAGCGGGAGTGGATGGGTAGATGGGGGACCCACTCATAGAAGCAGGGGAAGAGAGGATTGTATAGGGGGTTGGGAGGGAAAACCAGGAAAGAAGAGAACACTTAAAATGTAAATAAAGAAAATATCTAATAAAAATTAAAAATAAAGAAAAGAAAGAAAGGGATAATCTTGCTACTATCTACAGACCCAATGAAGATAAGTAACAAGGGTAGGTCTGTGGGGGCGGGCACTTAAAACTCAGTGAGAAATGGAAATCAAATAGACATCATGGGTATAGCAGGGGAGTGGAGGTATGGGGGGTATGGGGGTAGGAACAAGTGGAGATAGGTCTGAGAGAGAAAATAAATCATGAGAGAGATAATTTAAATCTGAAGTGCAGAAGCATCTATGTAGAAGATGAGACAGAAACCAAGGGCGATGGTAACTCTCAAAAATCAATGATGATGATCCCAGCTAAGGCTCCTATCAATGGGGAATATATGGTTAACTGGCCATCTCTTGTAACCAGGCAAGACTTCCAGTGGAGGAATTGAGACACCAACTGAGCCACAAGCTCTTCAACCTACAATTTTCCTGCCTACAAGGTGTGATGGAGTCAATTTGTGACTGGTCCAGCTTTAGATCCCTGGCATACGAGGAGAGGGAGTCTACTCCTTGTACAACCCAGAGGTGATGGTGAGGTACTGGGAGAAGATAAAGGAGAGGAGACTGAAGATAGAGTATAAAATTAAAATTACTTTTTTCATTTAAAAAATCTATTTTCAGTAAAAGAATTTAATCTCTCTCCTCAATAAAATAACAAAGTGAGATTACTTTTAAAATACTGTGCAACCACATTCATTTGAAAGTATATTGTTTTTCTTCCTGCATAATATGACTAGCTTTCCTGATTACTTATTCTCTATGCATTTTAATCATATTTAGTGAGATATATTTTAGTATTAATAAAATTATGTAATATTTGCCATTATTTTATAGCCTATTAGAGGGTATATGTGGTTCCAGTTTAATTTATTGATCCTAGAGGGAAAATGGCAATGATAAAATGACACTGTGGTCCCGACAGTCCTATATAAAAGGATACTACACACCAGCACTGAGTAACAAAAGAATGTGAACCTTCAGCATGAGATATTTGGTAAAAGTACAACAAAATATCAACATTTATTTTCCTAAAACAACCAAGTCCAAAGGTCAGGGGAAACTCCTCTAAAACTACAGAAAGTGTCAACCACTACTACCATCCTACCCTACATGTCTGTCCATACCATTTCTTAAATATGTCAATTTCAGTACTAGGCAAAGTCTTTTTTTTTTTNGAGAGAGAGAGAGAGAGAGAGAGAGAGAGAGAGAGAGAGAGAGACTGAAAGAGAGGGGGCTGAGGGGGGCAGTAAATAAGGATCAATTGTTGTACTATTAACTCCAAATTTCTGATGGGGAGGTGAAAGACCCACAGAAGAACTATGGGTGAATCTCTTGCCAAGAGAGCATGAAGGTAGAATCTCATCTCCTTTAGAGGAAATTATTTATTCTTAAATTATGTGTAAGTCTGACCACATTATCCAGAAAAATCTGCTTTACTCAATATATAATCATGAAACTGCTACTTTCATTAAAAATTAGTTTCCCAGAAACATCTGTAATAGCGTCTGGACGCTGCAGACTACCTGAGCTGGCACATTAAATCTACCAGTGTGTTGACCATGTCAACGTAAGATGCTTTAAGGTCTCTTTTTGAAAAGTTTTGGGAACTAGGACTAATAGTTTATTCAGGTTACTTTAGGTCTTCCTTTCCCCCCTGCATCAACTTTGAGAAAATGCCACATCTTGCCATTATGCAGTGGAAGAAAGCACTGTAATTTTAAGATCATTTGGTGACACTGTTATGACATGGCCATAGAGAGTACACTTTTTGACATAATCATGTCAAACATAATCAAGTAAGACACATCAATTAGCTTAAACACAAACCTGTTCTGTCCTATGGTAAGCTTAAATGACATAGTTTTACCCTTTACTAGTGTAATCTGTAATACAGATGAGGTTTTGACATGCAATATGGTATCTGGAAGAAAAAGACCGTAAGCTTTTAACATTACTAGTCTTTATTAGATTACAAGCTTAGAAACATCAGAGTCATTAATAATCTCCAATACTTGCACAAATTAATCATTCAGTTGTTTGGTTTATTCTGAGTACAGAATGGAAAAGTAATGAACGGTTAAACCTTCTTTTCCCATGGTAGCGTAATGACATGTTTCTTGTCAAGAAAATCTTCCTCTTCCTCATCTGTACTGTAATCCCCAAGTGACAGCAAAGGCTGTATTTCAGTATTTCTTCCAGAAGAGCTGAAAATGCATTGTAAGATCAATACACAGCATATGGAACCAAGTTTCAGCTCTCATTTATCTTACGATCTATACTACATATGTTGAAGTCATTGGAAGCAGGCTGAATGTGTCCATAAGTTTGATGCTCCTGGGATATACTAAACCTCTTCATGATAAGAAATTCTCATCATGTTCCTGTTTCTGAGAAACAAAGTTACAATGGTACCAAAGAAAGAGGATTTTTATGGGCTCCAGTAGTGTCTTTAACTGATGATTTGCAATGAACTTCTAAAACCTGAAGAGCCTCGGGTCATCATTAAGATCATTCATCATGATATTGGCTGCTTAAAAAAAATCTTAATGAACAGACATTCAGATAAATGATTCCTTTGTGTACAGTAAATTAGGAGGATGTGGATACTCACCCAAGGTAAACCAAAGCTAAAATTGAATGACCCTAACTATTTGCCTGGAGTTTTTCTGTCTCCTAGTTTGTTTGTTTGTTTGATTGATCAACAGATTTTGTTTTGGATTTTATCTATAGGGAACAAAGACCTCCCAAAATATTAACACATGGATATCTGACATTTATAAATAAATATAGCTTGGGTGAACTAAACTGTCTATATCATTCAAATATTTTGGACCAATTTCTAGTTCATGTATTGCAGAAATGTGAACTGTTCATCCTGTGATGGGCATGACACTTGATACATTATTTTATCAAATCCAAAAAGCCCAAATCAGCAATCCCTAGAATTATCTGTTAGCCACCTGGAAAGGTAATACAAATGCAAAGTGGGTTTTTGTGCCTTTCTTTCACTTGTAAATCCTGCTTTATATCATGCGTCCCCCTATGCCTTTTAGTATAAAATTTATTTTGTGAAATGATGAGCACACATATTGATTTAGTTTGGACTTCAGTAACTTACAGGGGGAAAAGAGCAATTCTATACCCTTCCTCTTTTAAAAGTGTTATTTGTACTAAAATGCAACCAATTCAAGGGCTAAGGCAAGTAAGTTTTCCTTTCTGAAAGATTTGAGTTATATACTTTTAATTTCCTTTGAGCTTGAGACTTCAAATGAATCTGAAAGACTTATAATTTGAGAGTTTTTTATTTTGAATTTATTTTCTTATTTCTAAAGCTGCCAGAGCCACCAATAGCCAAATTTATCTCTTTGTTGAAGCATTTGCCAAATTGAGCTATGTATCTTTTCAATTGATGCCCATGCTCAATGAAGTGTAAAATTGTGCAAATTAAAATATTGGTAAAAATTCTAGAATAAATTTTAAGGAAAACCCTTGACAATGATTTATTTTTTAACATTTATATTGAGTAAGAGTCTACTTGTATAAACTATGAAAATTTATGAGATTAATTAATTCAAGTTAGATAACTGTCTTTCAATATAGTACTGAGGGATTATTATTTCCTTCTCCCCTTTTAATGACACACACTATATAGCAGAGAAATATCTTCAAATTAAAGTAACAAGTTTTTATGTCTTTTACTAAATCATACTACTAGGTCAGCACAATACACTAACATTTTACAAAAATAAAATTGTCATAAATTTCACACATGTGGGTAAATTTCTTTTATATGATAAAGAAAACAGATTGGAGCACATACAAACCTGCTATTCACCATCTTTCTGCAGAAAAGTATAGGTTTAACTTACCTGGACTCAGCTCCATGGGGGTCACTCTCACATGACATCTCAAGGAGGTCTTTGGACATCCGACTTAATGTCAGAAAATTGTCATTGAATGCCTGTAACTCTTCTGAGGGTAGGCTGTGAGGGTCTTCTGAAGGATCTGAAACATGTGATTCCATATATCACTACTACGTTCATTCAGAATCAAGTGAACAGCATATGATCCTGGAGTTTGCCCAAACTGAATAAGCAACATAAAGAGATTCCACCCAGGTTTGCCACCACCCACTATAGTTCTACCATGACTTTCTTTCTTTCCTGCCTTTTGTGCTTAGGGGAAATGATGTTTTGTATTTGAAAGAGTAGCCTGTAAATCTTAAGGCTCCATTTTCATCACCTGGCCTATTGTTCAGCAGCCTAAGTGTAGACAAACAGTGCATGTAAAAAAATAAGAATATTTAGGCAAATTTATACAAATTACTATCGATTTAAGTATAGAAATAAATATTCCTATGTTAGATCTCAAGGCATATTTTTGCTGACATTGATGCAACTCTCTTTTTTTTATTTTTTTCATAGAGCTTCTCACATAGGCTGACAGAATATGCAGTCAAGGATGATCTTGAATGTCACTGCCCTTTATCATTACTTGTTAATATTGTGGTTACAGATGTAAATCATTGTTCCCTGTTTATAAGGTTTTGGTGCTTAAATCTAGAGTTTTGTGTGTTTATACTCTAGCAATTAAGCTATATCCCCAATCCATAAAACCATCTAAATTATCATACCATATATTATTGTTTAAGTTGTCACCATCCCTGGGTGCTATACCCTTCCCTCTGACAAAAGTGTCAAATAAGTAACATTCTGGTTGAAAGGAGTAAACACTAATGGTATTCTCACACTGACCCGAAAAAAAAAAAAAAAAAAAAAAAAAAAAAAAAAAAAAAAAAAAAAAAAAAAAAAAAAAAAAAAAAAAAAAAAAAAAAAAAAAAAAAAAAAAAAAAAAAAAAAAAAAAAAAAAAAAAAAAAAAAAAAAAAAAAAAAAAAGTATTTAGTTTTGGGTGGTTAATAGTAACTTCCAGTTTTTCAGCAAGCAGATTTCCCCACTGAAAGTAATTTATTGTTCCCAATGAAAGACAGACCTCAATATATTTACAGATTAAAAATCCCTTTAAATTATTTAGCTCAGTGATTTTCAAATTATGACACACTTAGATAAATTAAGTTTGAGATGAAGTTCTTTCCCCACAATCCCAAAGCAATTAGAGGAGTCACCTAATCTCATTTATATTTGAGGACTCTTGATAAGATTTACTGTGAAACAAAAAAAAAAAAAGTCCTAAAAGTTTGGATTGTATTAAAAAATTAAAAAAAAAAAAAAAAAAAAAAAGCAAAACCCACCTATCACCACCCTCTTGTTAGATAGGGAAAATGAAGACCCACAGAACAAGAGTCATTCACCATACAATGAAAAGTGGTACTCAGTCAAAGTTCTTTAACTCAATGGTACTACAAGTTGCTATGCTACAGCTTCTAATTCTAAGCTGTTCTCTTCTCCTGCATTCAGACTTTTATAAGCTAAAAGAACAATACCAAATTCCAGAAGGCAGTACCATATAAAAGATGTATTATTGCAAAGCTGAGAATGTTAGGTGTACTTCATAGCTCATGAGCAGCACAAAACAAAAAAAGTCAACATGGAAAAGATACAAATATGGTGCATGACAACCAGCCATGCCAATAAAAGAGGGCCTAAGAATCAGAAGTATGGTGTAATCATAAATGAGAGATTAACCTGGAGGCAAGGATTGCATTATCTGCCTGTTATCCCAACACTAGGAGTTTGTAGGTAGAGGCAGAAAAATATTTAGTTCTAGACATGACTAGACTATGTAGTAATCCTCAGACCAAGCTGAACTATATGGCAAGGCCTTGTCTCAATAATACTAACAATAATTAAAAAGGAAATGGCGGAAGACACACTAGGAGAAAAATATTTCACACAAGTTACTTGCTTACAAAAGAAGTAACTAAAACTATTTTTAACCAACAAACAAAACTAATCTTAAAGATCCAAAATAAGAAAGCAAATTAAGTGGCCTCTTATTCTTCCATTTGAATATTATACCAGAAAAGTAATGAGCTCAAACAGAAGCTTCAGGAGAGTACTGTTAAACATGTCTTCTGGAATAGAGACGCACCTTTGTCATGTTAACTGCCTAAATCTGAGCACTGCTGCACACATGTGTGAGAGGTGGTCTTGTACAGGGTGGTACACACTGATACACTTTGTAGCAAAGTCTCATTTGTAACTAACTTTCTAATGGATCAAAAAAAGCACAAGTGCATAAAAGGCATTCTTTCCTCTGCTCTTCCTTCCCACACCCTTTTTCTTCCTTTCCTCTCTCTCCTTTTCCCTCTCTCCCTCTTTTCTGCTATTTGTCTTAGAACATCCATACACAGGAGTTTGTTGCATTTTTCTCCTACTCATTTACACATTTTCTGAAAGTTTAAAATTACTTCAAAAATTGTCAGTAATAGCAAATAAAAAGTTAAAATGATATTGTTAGAGAATTTGTTTTAAAAATCCTGACATAAGACTTTGAGCTTTAAGAACAGCATAATAAAGATGGATGGCAATGAAAAGCACACAGAGCAAACTTGATGGAGATTCTTGACTGGCAAATTGACAACATCTGGAATTAAGTAAAACTCAAGCATCTGTGTATACCTGTGAGGGAATTTTCTTGATTGGATCATTTGAGATGGCACTATCTTCCTACCTTCTGGGTTCCATCTTCTGGTGGCTGCCCATCTCAAAGAGGGGCTTTTCTATTTTGCTTGTTTGTCTTCATGCTCAGTAGAAAATCCTTTCCTTCACTGACATTAAAGCTGGTTTCTTTGCAATTTTGGCCTATTCTGAAGACCAGCTGAGACATTCTGCCTCATGAATTGAACAACAATCAGAATTTTGGACTTTCTGTTGGGAGACTGCCATTGTGAGAATGCCAGATAATACTGTAGATAAAGGACCTACTGGAAAGACACGGATAGAGGAGTATTCAACTCCAGAAAACAGGTTCCCATCAGTAGAAATCAGGATGTAACAGAATCCAATTGAAAAATGCAAAAGTAGAGATTTTTTTCCTGAAAATGAAGAATTTACTCTATAGTCAGAAAGAACAGCTGCCACTATAAGAAGCACTTGAAAAAGAATCTTCCTGATTCTTTCACTAAGTGGCCAAGAACCTAAGACTAGATAGGTCTGGTGGAAATATGATCAGAATAAAATTCATTAAAAACTTGAATAAACAAATGAAAAATACTTCTCCCATGAAAGAAATGTGAGGACAAAAAAATGGTGTTCTCTCAAAATTAAGAGAACATAGGATTAAGTCACAGAAGAATATAGAGCCTGGAATGTTCCTGTAGAAGTATTAGAAGAAACTGGAGCCACTTCAGTTAATATATCTACAAAGTTCTCCCTGCAGGACAAAACCAAAAAAACAAAACAAAACAAAACAAAAAAACAAAAAACAGAAAAAAAAAAAAACAAAAACAACTGGATTATTAGGCTCAACCAAACAATGATAAAAACAGATAGAAGACAGTGAACAGATATCTGCTATTGCACAAAGGAAAGAAAGTTTATATCTACTAATCACATACATTCAGGTCATTCATCATAACTGACATGTCTTGGGGGTCTGTCAAGCTGGCTATCCACGCAAAGCTCTTGCCAAGCAAACCTGGCAGTGTGAGTTTGATCTGCAGAGTCCATGCAAAGGTGTTACAAGAAAGGTGGCTTGGCAAAGTGTTCCTCTGCCCTGGCCATGTCATCCCTTCCTTCTTCCCTGCACATCATCCATATACCACACATACACACAATATGCAGAGACATATTTTAAAATTGTTTTAAAGCCAAATCTTGTCAAGAATACCATTATCAAATTTTTAAGATGAATGAAAATGTTGAAGATGTGTCTTTGGATTAGGAAAGAGAATTTAATCCACAGGAATTTTGAGCAAGAAAGGGGAATGAAATCCTAAGATAAATTGTAACTCACTGAGATGTATTTATTACTCTTTTGATTAGCATGTGTCTTAGCTTTCATGGCCACTATTCCTCAAGATCTCCATGTCAAGATCCAAGTCAGAAGCCTGAGTCTTTCAGCCTCAGGTTCTGGACAACAGGTGTGCCCTCCATTTCTGGATTGTAGTTCAATCCAGAATTGTCAATCAAATTGAGAACCAGAAAATAGCTGTCATGGCATGTGACTTAAAGTGAGTGAATAAATGGTCTTCATTGTTTATTTTAGTTATGAGTTAATGCCAAAAATCTAAAGCAAAAAGAAACATTCTCAATTTCCTAGGCTTTTTTCTTCAGTTTTCTTAAATTTTAAGAAATACACACAAAATAATGAACTGTCAATATTTTACTGTTTCTGGTCTAAAATGTGGCGATTTTACATAGTTAACTTGGCAGCCATATTCTGCTGAAAATAATTTGCAAGCATCTATATTTTCATTCTATTAAGCTTTTGAATGTTTATGCCTGTTTAACTACAATTTAAAAGTACTGTGCAAAGTAGCAGGAATTTGTTTTTATGAAGTTACAATACACCTCCTTCCTTTTAATTTGTCCAGCCATCTTTGGGTAGGTGTTTACTTTCAAGATTGAAATGTTCCCTTTTCAAAGAATGAGGAAACTCAAAACGTTGGAAGATTGTTTTGTGTACTGTGTATTCCAATGCTGGTTTCTGTGCCCAGAGATCTGGTTGCAGCCTGAAAATTGTCATTGTCATTAGTATTGAAGCATCTCAATGTTGTATAAAAATTGTTCTCCTTCAATTCTGACTGGCTAATAAAGATCGGATCAGCCTACAGCTGTGCAGGAGAGTTAAAGCAGAACTGTTTTATCCAATGAGGGAACCCAGACGGAGGAGTTACCCTGAGGGTCAATATGTCAGAGTTGCTATTAGGACAGGGATGGACGAGGAGCAGCCTGTGCAAGTCTAAGATGACAGATAATGGGGCACACTGCTTGCAAGTAGCCAACATAGTCAGATTAGATTAGATGAGTATCTTGCCCAGCTAGAGCGCCAAATGTCAATATGAAATATAATAGGTCTCCATGTCATTATTCTGGAATAAGGGAGTCATAGAAAAGCCCCAAATAATACTTTTACACCAAAACATAGGGGATTATTAAAAGACTGAACATGAAAATCTCACAAAACTTGTGAGATCTCTCCACACTCTTGCATAAACGGTAAGGGTTTTTCAGAGGGTAGGAATGTGAACAGAAGACTTCCTTAGAGAACCTATCTGAAAGCTGAGCAGAGAATTACAGCAAGAGAACATGAGTAAACATTCATTCATGCTAGCTTAGGCTTTACTATGTACAGAAGTCACCCATACTTCTGAAACCCAATTAATCCAATTAATTATTCTGCAAGCAAGATATGAATGGTACCACTTCTATGGTCTGTCACTGGCTTCTCTTCCTGGGGTGAGTATAAATACAGACCCTAGTTAGAGTGTTTTAAGAGTACTAAGATTTTGTAATGTTATGGGTTTTTTGTTTTTTTGTTTTTTTTTTGTTTTTTTTTTTTTTTTTTTTTTTTTTTTTTTTTTTTTTTTTTTTTTTTTTTTTTTTTTTTTTTTTTTTTTTTTTTTGTCTTTTGTATTTTGTTTGCTTGTTTCTCTCCTTGAGGCAGGGGTTGGTTGAGTTTTGTTTGGCTTTGTTTTTCTTATTGCTTGAAGTTTGTAAAATTGAGTTGTATCATTCTTAGAAAAATAATTAAGTTGTCTAAACTTTGTAAGGGAGAAAGAGGGCTACTAACAGTAAAAAGACATGAAAGGTTGGAACAAGGGTGGAATACACAGACCCGGTTTAATTTTCTGGCCTCTTTATGTTCAGTTGCTTTCAAACTGTGAATAACTTTAGGAGCTTTGCCTCTCTGGTGCTTTGTTACTACTAGACAGTAGCAATGTTCAAGAATATGGGAGCCAGTTGTTATACTCATTGAAGCTATTCAGGTTGGAAATAGAATGAGCAAGTAGAGCTCCATCCTAAACTGTGGTTTGTTTCCTAGAAGCTTGAACACTAGGGCATTGGCTGGGCCCTTTGGTCCTTGTTAGATAATGCAGTCACACTCACTGTGTATTTGGAGAAGATGCTAGTGAGCCTGTCCATGTATTCTAGGTTGGAAAGATCTGTTGTAAAAGC
>LR749719.1:1142678-1221071 GCA_902729485.2 Mus minutoides
GTAGACCAGACTGGCCTGGTATTCACAGATTACCTGCCGCTGCCTCCCAAGTGCTGAGATTAAAGCTATCACCATGGTCCTGCTGGGAAAATATACCAGTTGCCAATCTTGGCCACATGGCTTTTTACACTGGAAACAATCTGCTGGCCTAAACATCATGTATCACAACTTGTTTGTGTGCTGTTTAGGTAGAGTCAAACTATATAAAACTACTTTAAATTTGTGATACTAAGTATTTTTGTGTGGTATTTGGGATATCTAAGGAGATAAGACATAAGTGAAGAGTATGTCTTTTGTGTTTGTAAGACATAAAGATGAGAGGGAACCACCCTTGACATTGCCTGGAGGACCAAATCCCGAAGTCTTGAGTGCACAGAGATCTGTGCAAACATGACTGGCAAAAAGAAAAAAAAAAAGAAAAGGAAAGGAAGGAAGGAAGGAAGGAAGGAAGGAAGGAAGGAAGGAAGGGAGGGAGGAAGAAATTAAGAAAAGAAAGAAAGAAAGAGAGGGAGAGAGAAAGAGAAGAAAGATCAAAGAGAAAAAAGGAACCAACAGAAAAACAATCAAAATCAATCAATGGAACCATTCTGAATGGCATTCTGCTCTACTCATAGACTGGTGTCTGCCCAAGTATCATCACAGGTTTCATCCAGAAACTGATAGAAACAGGTGCACAGACCCACAGCCAAATATTAGGTGGTGCTCTGAGAATGTTGCAGAAAAGGCATGGAGCATGGAAGGTTGTGGGGAGGGATGGACAAAGTATTCTAGAAGAAGAGGGGTGGTGAGCACTACATGAAAACACACAGAATCAGCTAGCCTGAGCTCACAGGGGATTGTACAGATTGAACAGACAACCCAGAAGCGTGCATGCTAAGCCTGGTCTGACCTCGGCCGTCAGCATCCATGTTAGGGCTGTGTAGCTTCATCTTCTTCTTCTTCTTTTTTTTTTTTTTTAAATTAAAGAATTTCTTCCTTTACATTTCAAGTGTTATCCCAAAAGTCCCCTATACCCCCCCCCCTGCCCTGCTCCCCTACCCTCCCACTCCCAATATTTGGCCCTGGCATTCCCTGTACTGGGGCATATAAACATTGCTAGACCAAGGGCCTTTCTTCCCGAATAATAGCCAACTAGGCCATCTTCTAATACATATGCAGCTAGCAACATGAGCTCTGGGGGTTCTGATTAGTTCATATTGTTGTTCCATCTATAGGGTTGCAGACCCCTACAGCTCTTGGGTACTCTCTCTAGCTCCTACATTGGGGACCCTGTGTTCTGCCCTAGAGATGGTTGTGAGCATCCACTTCTGTATTTGTCAGGGATTGTCAAAGCCTGCCAGGAGACAGCTATATCAGGGTCCTTTCTGCAATATCCTGCTGGTGTATGCAGTAGTGTCTGCATTTGGTGCCTGATTATGTGATGGACCACCCGGGTGGGGCACTCTCTGGATGGTCCATCCTTTCGTTTAGCTCCAAACTTTGTCTCTGCACCTCCTTCCATGCATATTTTAATCCCTATTATAGGGTGGAATGAAGTATCCACGCATTGGTCTTTCTTGATTTTCTTGTTTTGGAAATTGTATCTTGGGTGTTCTAGGTTTTTGGGCTAATATCCGCTTATCAGTGAGTGCATTTACTCAAGATCAAAAAAAAATCAGGTGACAGCAGATGCTGGCGAGGATGTGGAGAAAGAAGAACACTTCTTCATTGCTGGTGGAATTGCAAGCTGGTACAACCACTCTGGAAATCAGTCTGGTGGTTTCTCAGAAAACTAGACATAGTACTACCGGAAGATCCAGCAATACCTCTACTGGGCATATACCCAGAAGATATTCCAACTGGTAACAAGGACACATGCTCCACTATGTTCATAGCAGCCTTATTTATAATAGCTAGAAGCTGGAAAGAACCCAGATGTCGCTCAACAGAAGAATGGATACAGAAAATGTGGTACATTTACACAATGCAGTACTATTCAGCTATTAAAAACAATGAATTTATGAAATTCTTGAGCTTCATCTTCTTGTGCGACTCCTAGCAGTGGAATCAGGGCTGTCTTTCTCTTACTCTTTTGCTTCTTTTGTACCCATTTTCCATTACAGGTTGCCTCATTCATCCTTATTCGGAGGAGATGGTCCTAGTCTCATTGAAATTCGATATGCCATGTTTGTTGGCAACCACAGGAAATCTGCCCTTTTCTGAAGAGAAACAGGAGTGTGTTGGGCATGGGGAGGCAGGCAGGGGTGGCAGTCATTTAGGAAAGGGAGGACAGGAGGGAAGGGAGACTGCAGTGTGCAGTCAGGATGTAATATATGAGAGAAAAATAAATAAAAATAGAATTAAAAACAGAAGCAGAATACAGAGCTAACATTTTATAAACAAAATCTAACCATTTACCTGCAGGCTTTCTCAGTATATTTAATTCTTTCTCCAAAGTGTCTAAGGCTTGTCCATCAGCAGTGTTACCTCCGAAAAGCTCATTCTGGTCAGTGACGTCAATGTATTCAATTTCTGAAATTTCAGAAGCAGCACTGGATGGCATCTTAGCAACTGCACTTTTTGATCGCGTATAAGAAGACAAAAGGCAGCTGCTGTGTTTTTGATCAGGGTTGGAAACAGGAATGTTTGCTGTTGATGGTCTCTGTGATTTATGGCCTACAATAAGAAAAGAAAGTAAACTGGTGCTTTAAGATCCCAAGTGGAAAGCTGGTAGCATGGCACATGTCTTTAATCCCATAATCCCTCTGGGGGCAAAGGCAGATGGATCTCTGTACCTTGGAGGTCAGCCAGGGCTACAAAGAGAAACCCTGTCTTAAAGAAAAAGAAAAGAGAAGGAAGGAAGGGAGGGAGGGAGAGAAGGAGGGAGGGAGGAAGGGAGGAAGCAAGGAAGGAAGGAAGGAAGGAAGGAAGGAAGGAAGGAAGGAAATCCTGTGTGTGTGTGTGTGTGTGTGTGTGTGTGTGTGTGTGTGTGTGTGCTTGTTTATTTGTTTAATTTATTGTGACATACATGTGCAAAGGTTTACCAACATGCACACATGTTAATGGAGACTGGAGTTTTCATGGTCAGGGACACCATCCAACTCCTTTGAGAGAAACTGACTCTTTGGCATAGGTTTACCGATTAGACTCTGGTGTTTGGCCGGTGAACCCCAGTGTTCCTCCTGGAGTCTCCATCCCAGCAATGGAATCACAAGCACAATTCATCATGCCTGACATTTTTACAGGGAATCTAGGGATCTAACTCAGGTCCTGGTACTTGGCAGCCAAGCACTTTACTGAATGAGCCATCTCCTGTGCTCCACCTCACAGTGTACTTTAACAATACTAGTTGCTTTCCTCTTGAACACATACCAACAGAGATCATCAAACAATATTGCTACTTATTTGAGATATCCACAATTAATCCCAAATTACATCCCTGGTGGCATAAGCAACTCCTCTGAGTTATTTTTCTGCACTCAGGAAAAGAGAACCTAATTTTCATAGCAGCTAAGACAAAATATCATATGATAAGCCAGCTTTAGACTAGTGTAACACAAATGCTCTATTCTAGTCTATCCAAAGCCAGATGCCCTTATATGCTCCTGAAATTCTAGGAAAATACCACATTCTGCCTTTTAAAGGGGACAAAATTATATATATATATATATATATATATATATATATATATATATATATATATATATATATATATATAGAATATTCCTAAACAATTAATTTAATTTGACTTATCAGGATATTCATTCATTCATTCATTCATTCATTTAATATGAAGACACAGGCTAGACCAGGTCAGGACTTTCCCAGAGGTCCTGAAGCATGGAGAAGCAGCTTAGTTCCCTGTCTAAAACCAGATACAAGTTTGGCAATACCTGTAATGTCCAGGGGCCAACACCGTAGGGGAGGTACAGTTTTAGATCCTGCACACTCAGCAGTTTCCATTGTAGGAATGTGTTTCACTGACTTTGTCTCATTTTTTCCTTTTGGAAGAACTGTATACAAGATGTTGTACTTTCTAAACATTTTTATTGAAAATAGATTTTTCTCTCATACAATAAATCCTAAACACAGTTTCCCTCCTTGTACTCTCCCTAGCTCTTCTGACACCTCCCCTTTCTGCCTACCCTGCCCCCTTCCATTTTCCTTTCAGAAAAAGAGCAGGTTACCAAAAGATGACAGCCAAACAGGACAAAAGAAGAGACAATAAGACAAGGCAAAAGTCCTCATTCTGAGGTTGGAAAAGTCAACACTAGGAGGACAGCAGTCCCAAGAGTGAAGAAAAGAGTCCTGGTGCTACGAGTCCCAATAAAAGCATCAAACTAGCAGCCATAGCATATATGCAGAGGACCTGAGGCAGACCCACGCAGTCCCCATGTTTGTTGTTTCTGTCTCTGAGAGCCCATGTGAGACCTGCTTAGTAGGTTCAGCGGGCGTGTCCTCCTCATGTCCTCCATCTCGCCTGCATCCTAAAGTCTTTGCTCCCTCTCTTCAGTGGGGTTCTACATAATTACTTGGCATAAGCCATCAGCTTGTGCAAAAATTCTAACTCTAGCTTCCTCATTGATCTTTATATACCTGGCCCTCCCACTTCGGAGTTTGTCACTGAAAATCAATGTGCTGGTCCAGGTCATGCTAGTATATAAGAACATTGATTTAAAAAGAAAATGAGAGTTCACGTTTAAGTTTTATAAATTTGAATTCATTCTTTAGTGCTACTGGACCTTCCGTGACATGGTCCCACAACCGACCAAGTCAGGTTACTCCTCTCTCGCTAGCTTGGACAGAATGGTTTCCGTTTCAGAGGTTGGCTCAGTTGGTTTCTTTAACATTCAGTCTTTTGCTACAGAAAGAACAGGGGATCTTTAAATTCTACAGAGGATAAGTGATTCAAAATCTCTTCTCTGCAAAAGTTTCTTTAACAAAAGCCATGAAAATTTTCAAGGAGTAGACTCAACGATTCACAGGACATGTGTATCGCTTTGATTTACCATCAGATTTATAGACATATTTCAAGTTAAACATAAATAATTTAAAATGTAAGTTTGTAACCTCTTAAAACAAATGAGCTTTGTTTAAGTTTTAAGATATACAACTGTCATTATCATAGAAATGATGACTGAACATATCCTCAAAACATTATGTCACATTACGGACTCAAATTTTTTAAATTAAAAATGTGACTATGAAAGTCACCCTGTATAAAATAAAGAGTAAGTTTGTCTTTTTTTTCTTTCTTTCTTTCTATCTATCTTTCTTTGGTTCTGTGTTGAATATAGAAGATACCTTCAGAAGCCTCTGGATGCAACATGTATATAGTTAATTATAACTCACTAAGGTAACACACAGAGGGTACTGATTGTAATGAACATTACAAAAAACAATTTTAAAAATTACTTTGCTAAATGTAATTATGAATACATTCAGTCTCTGACCCTTTTGTGACTGTGTGCAGAAAAATTTCTGAAGAATGGTAATCAACATTCAGTCGCTTGCCTGTGTATTGATTCTTGTGAAAATGCCCTCAAGAATTATTATGGTGATCAAAATTGAAAATGGTTTTCCTTTTATAGATGGTGGAAAGACTCCATATGCCATTCATAGCCAGGAAGAAACTAGCTGCCACCCCAGCATCAGGCCCAACCTAGCAGAGAAGCATCTATTGCAGGAAATCTTTACAGAACACAAGTTTCCTGAGGATCTCTGGAAACATTCTTTTTTTTTTTTTTTTCTGGGTCATGAAGCCTAAACAAATGCAAAATTTAAACACATTTATATTTCTCATTGAAGCATAGCAAATAAAAGTAAGTTGTTATTAGAAAGGCCTGGGGTTCTCACAACCACAACCACAACAAACAAACTGAAGTGAGAAAGCTATAAAATAACAAATTCCCTTCAAAAAACTCGAAAGCACTCCAGTAGCTACTGCTTTCAGCAGCATCTGGATACCACTGCATTTGAAGTTAATTGATCCCAATTGAAAGAAAATGTACCCAGGGGATGGATCAGACAAGCTAGCACATAGCAAAAAGCCATACAATCTTCCCTGCTGGAAATAGGCTCCACTATAGTTTGAAGTCTCCAAGACACAGAGATTTTATTTATTTATTGTTACTTCAAGTATATATCTCATTCACTT
Source organism: Mus minutoides (assembly GCA_902729485.2). Taxonomy (NCBI): domain Eukaryota; kingdom Metazoa; phylum Chordata; class Mammalia; order Rodentia; family Muridae; genus Mus; species Mus minutoides. Next base: position 1,148,815 of record LR749719.1, read on the forward strand.
CAGAAGACTATATGTTCTATACTTAGTACTGAAACTATACTACATATTGAAAAGACAAACTATCATGGTATTAATGAGCACAAAACCACTAATGAGATCATGATACATAAATAAATCAACAACTAGTGCATAATGTAATTGTAACTGCTATTTTATAAATAAAAGAATTGGTGAAACAATTATAGCATCTGCTTTTCTTTAGCTTTTATTTATTTATTTATTTTCTGTGCAGGTGTAGAGGGGCTAGCAGTCAATATAGAATTCCTTCCTCCATCACTCATATTTTTTTAGACAGCATTTCTCATGAAACCTGGAACTCACTGATTCATCTTAGATTGGCTGACCAAGCAGGCCCCAGGGATCTCTGTGTTCCTACTTCTCTAGTGTCTGGATGATGGGCTTGCTCCACTGTCCCTGAGTTTTATTTGAGCTCTGGGATCAAACTCATATCCCCTTGCAAGCATGGAAAGCAAATTTTGCTACTGAGGCATTCTTCAGCCTCAGTGTGTGGCATCTTAGCAACAAGATTTTTATCAAAGGAACATAAGTAAGGAAGTAATTTTGGAAAAATATTTTAATTATTGGAATACTTGCTACCATGCATACTTTTAAGAATTACTGTAAAAATAAAAATGTGTTCTCAAAGGTTTCTAGGAACAAAAAGAACATTAGGTTATACATCGTGGTTTTGTGGGGGAAATCTTTAGCTGGGTCCCTAAGAACCATATTACCTGTCCTTACTGAATCAGAAATCAACTTGTAATCTGACATATGATAACCCACACCTCATTTTTAAAATACAGAATTAGACAGTCTAATGTCCTATATTCCATCCAACTCTAAGAACCAGTGAATTAACACTTATTTCACTTGAATGATAAAAATAATTTGTGAACCTCTAAATCTGCCAAATTCTGTGCCACAATTAAGGTATTCTAAAATGAATCAGACATCGTCCCTGTTGTCAGTTTACACTCCAGAATACTAGAACCATCACTATGGAATATGCAAGTTACTTCCTGCTTACCAACCAAGGTAAGATACATTAGAAAATGTAAGGTAGACAACGGCTTCCAGGAGAGAGAAGAAACTGAGTGAAGGACTAGGGGACCAACACTATTTAGCATGGCCTCAGAGACCTAACTGAGGAGGTAGCATCTGATATGAGATCGAAAGTCACAATGTAGAGCCTTGATGGATTACGGAAGAAGTGTGGAGGAAGCTTCAGCCTGGCCCACCTCAAGTATGAGTAAAAGAGGAATTGGCAACCACCACCTTTACAACCTGGTGCAGTAAAGCCAGCTCTCCCACTACCAACCTTGGCAGGAATTTACTACCCTGACAGTTAATAGGTTTTACTCCTTATCTAATCTTTTAAGTGTTTGTTTGTTTGTTTGTTTTTTCTTTTTCATTCAGAACCTAAAATGTCTTAGTATGTACATGTGGTCTCTTCCAGCACCCTACCCTGGTCACACAAACCTTGCCCTAGAGAATCTGGTGTGTTCATTGCCAGCATTCACGCAGACCAAGATTATGCACTGCACCCACCCACACCCAACTAAGCTTCAGACTCCTCCAGTCCAGCTAAGCTTGCAACAGTCCTGGCTATACCTAGGGAGACGTGGACACTGAGTGAGCAGCACAACCTCAAGAAGTTCTGAGGACAGGTTGGGATTCTGCAAAGCATCCTGGACCAAAGGGAGAGCCAATTGCTTGGACTAAAAATAAGAGTATTGTCTGCTTAAGGACAGAGAGGGGTCAGTGAGAGAACAGGGTCGGGGGAGATGTTGTGAAGTTCGACATCTAGCAAGGGCTCAGCTGGCTAATGAAATTTGAAGTAGTGAAGTTTGGGCTGAGTTTTCAAAGGGGGAGCAGCATTGACAAATAAATTGGTCTTAGCCAGCGCAAGTCATCTTGACTTCTTGCTGTCCAGCTGAAGATGTTCTACAGTGTTAAATTTACAAACACACATGATGTTGAGGGAGGTTGAATGAGAAAGACACTTGCCTCTAAATACATATATATTCTATGTTTTATGCATCCCTAGATTTTAAGGACCTTTCAGAAATTAACATTTTTACCTACACTGGCCTTAGTTCAGAGTATAAAATTTCTATAGCCTGCTACACTGCCAAGAATATTTAATTTTATTTCAGGCCACTATCTCTGTCCAGAACCCATTGCCCAATTCTCCTAACTGGCCATTGTTATTACCTTTTAAAGACTCAACTAAATGTTCAATAATCTCTAACATCTGACATATCTATTTTATCATTTCTACCTCAAAAAAAAAAAAAAAGCACACACAGGCATCTATTGTAGCTGACATATTATGTTTTAATTTGTATATTCTTGTGTTTAGCAGTTTCCTCAAAATAAGACCTTGGAAGAATCTGCAGTAACACCACAGAGAATGATTGACAACTCCAGAATATTGGGTGTTTTGTTTATCCCTGTAAGGATCAACATTTGCCTTATAATATGTTTTTTTGTTTGTTTGTTTGTTTGATGTTGATATTGGCATCTGAGAACCTCTGGATGGACTTCTGGGTCAGGTTTCTCTTTTAATCTCCAGTGGCTGGCAGTGGCTTCCCTAGGACATTTTTTTTTTTTGGGGGGGGGGGCTTTCATAGTAAATGACTCAATGATGCATCTACCCCAGATAGATACTTGAAAGCATCTGGTTATTTACTCAGGAGGATTTGTCTTTGTAACTGAGTTCTCACAGCATGTGTTTAAATGTATTTTCAACAATACACAGTGACTTGAAACACACTTCCTTCTCCCTGACCAGGAGGCAGGAAGCAGCAAGCTTGAGATTGCTTTTAAATTTGATATGACAGTAAATATCTAGTCATTGAACTCCAAAATGTTATAAAAAATGGTTGGTCTGATACTAAAAATATTATTTCTGATAGTGGATCAACAGAAATTCATGTAGAAAAGATCTAAGCTAGCTAAGGAGACTTATTCATTTAAGGCAAAAGAGACTTATAAATCATATGTATATGAGCAAATAATATGTAATTAAATTTCTGGCTAGACTAGAGACTTTAAACCAAAGTAAATAGCCCATTTTGTCACATATTACTAAGCTTTAATCTCCCTGAGACAAGGGAAAAATACTCATGCATCCTTTTATCCCCAGACTCTCACATGATGTCAGCATGCTGCACACACCACACACTCTTGTTATTATTTAATCCTTTTACCTACATATTACAACTTCATGTGAAACACAGAAAAAAAAAACAGATATACTATAGCATATTTGATGGGATAAAAGATATATTCTAGCCTACTAGTGACAAATTCATCAGGAAAATACCTGTGAGAGAAACCTAACAGTGTTTTATCTGTGCACACATAACTCACAAAACAATAAATATGTGCAGTTGCAATCTTTAGAAAATAAGGTTCCCAGGATCATTAGATTGAAGATCAAATGATATTGATCCTGGATCTATTTTGCATCCTTAATATAGTTCAGTGACTTCACAATTAGATAGAAATAATCATAAGATTTCAAAGTCTCCATTGAATCCCTCCTCTCACAGCTTGGAAAATCCAACAGAAAAAGAGGCAGGAAGAGTCAGATGGGATGGAGGACACCAGGAGAACATGATCCACTTAATCAACTAAGTGAGGCACACAGAGGCTAACGGAGTGTGAACAACAAGCCTGGAGCCTGCAAGGGTCTGTACCAGATCCTCTGCATATGTATTATGACTGTTAGCTTGATGTTTCTGTGGAACTCCTGACAGAAGGAGTGGGTTTGTCTTTGAATCTTTTGCCTGTTTTTCAGATTCCCCTCCTGTAGGATTGTCTTGTCTAGCCTCAGTGTGAGGGCTTTTGCCTTGCTTTATTTTATGTTGTTTTGTCTGCTTGGTTGTTGGCTCTTGGAGGCCCGTTCTTTTCTGAGAGGATGCAGACGGGGTGTGAATCCTGGATAGATAACATGGCCCACAGGATGAGGGTCAGGGGGGCAAGAAGCTTGAGGGAGAAAAGGAAGGGGAAACTGTGGTGAGGTGTATTGTATGAGAGAAAAAACTATTTTCAATTAAAAGAAAAAAATCAAGTAAAAGAACATGAAATATAGCACAAAACATAGCTAATATATAAAGAACTTGTATATATATTCTTTGGCAATTGCTCAAAAATATACCATATTCTAAGCTACATTTTTTAATATTATTCACCAATATGTTGCTATAGAAAATAACTAGGAATATAATTTATCTTTGAGAGAAGTAATGAGTTTATTTGGCAGCTTATCTTCCTTTATCTTGTAGAATAAAGTAATACTGCACAACATTTTCAGATGACTAACAGTTTGAAAAGAATCAAACAATTAAACCAAGTGAGCCACCAACATGACACTTCTACATTCCCATTGACTGTACCTGGCTTTTGCTGTTGCATATTTGGAAGAGGATTTTCATCACTCTGCTGATCACACAAGGCATCTGCACTACCAGCATACCCACTTAAGCTGTTCAATGGGATCCACATTTTGTCTTCTGAAACTGAAAATATGATAATGCAATTTAAAGTATAAAGTAAGATAAGTCCCACTCTCATAATGTTCAGGGAACACAGGAGACGAGGACATGGAGAGAATGTTTGTCTTAGTCAGGGTTTCTATTCCTGCACAAACACTATGACCAAGAAGCAAGTTGGGGAGGAAAGGGTTTATTTGGCTTACACTTCCACATCGCTGTTCATCACCAAAGGAAGTCAGGACTGGAACTCAAGCAGGAGCTGATGCAGAAGCCATGGAGGGATGTTCTTTACTGGCTTGCTTCCCCTGGCTTGCTCAGCCTGCTCTCTTATAGAACCCAAGAACCCAGAGATGGCACCACCCACAAGGGGCTCTTCCCCCTTGATCACTAATTGAGAAGATGCCTCACAGCTAGATCTCATGGAGGCATTTCCCCAACTGAAGCTCCTTTCTCTGTGATAACCCAGCTGTGTCAAGTTGACACAAACCTAGCCAGTACAAATGTTATGGACAGAAGACACAGAGGAGGACTATGAAATGTCTTATTCATATGATGCACCCATTGGAATCGAGGACTTTCAAGAGTCCAACTAGGATCTCCAAGACTTCACAGGTTGTCAGTGAGTCACAGGTAAAACAGGCACTCAGCCAATCCTTCTCTTTCCTGGAAATCTATTGATATATGCTTGGATAATGTGGTTCTTCTTTTAGTTATATGATCCTACAAGGCTTCAGTGGATAGGAACTGACCCACAATCCCAGATATAGTTCTGTTAAACTCAATGGGGACACAAACAAAATGAAAATATACAAATTTGGAAAAGAAACTCATGAAGAAGGGTGTCACACTTGGTTTTATGTCAGCTTGGCACAATCTAAAGTAACTTAGGAATAAGTATTTTTAATTGAGAAAATCCTTGCATAAGATTGGCCTATTTTCTTGATTAATAATTGATGGGGGAAGGCCCAACTGACTTTCGGTAATGTCAAACCTGGGCTTATGATCTTAAGTTATACAGGAAAGTAGGGAGAGCAAGCCATAAGTAACATGCCAATAAGCAATATTCTTCCATGACTTCTGCGTTAGTTCTTGCCTCCAGGTTTCAGCCTTGATTTCCTGCCTTGATTTCCTTCAGTGATAAGGAAGTAAAACAAACAAACAAACAAACAAACAAACACAAAACAAAACATTTTGCTTCCTAAGTTTCTTTTGCCATGATGCTTCCTTGTTCTAACTAAGACAAGGAAGATCAATACAGATAAAAAGATAAAATAGAAGAGCCCATCAGAGTAATCAGAATATGTATTGGAAATGAATAAACAATTAAAAAAATAATACCTCAACATGCTGAAAAATCACATAAATTCATTGTTCATTTTTATTTCTACTATGTTCCCAAACAATTATTAATCTGAATTAAGGGACATTTATTGAAAAGAGCTTTATTATAAAATGCAGTCTCGATTGTTAAACAAAACTCACTGAAGTGCTATGTCCTAATTAAAATGAAAATGTACTATAAATATAAAAAGTATATGCAGATGTTTATAGAAATAAATTTTATTCTTAAAGAACATGACATTATATTTAAGATACAATATTTTGCTACCAGTTTCTGTCTGCATCCTGGAGCTGACACTGTGCTACAGCTCCTCATTCCCTAATTCCTCCCAGAGAGAACTAGTCTCCAAAGAGTGCTGACTCACAGTCTTACAGGAGGGACAAGCCACAGTCAGAAACATCAAGACCAGCTAACACCAGAGATAACAAGATGGCAGGAGGCAAGGGCGAGAACATAAGCAACAGAAACCAAGCCTAACTGGCATCAAAAGAACCTAGTTCTCCCAACACAGCAATCCCTGAACACCTCAACATACCAGAAAATCAAAATTCTGACTTAAAATCACATCTCATGATGATGATAAAGGATGTTAAGATGGACAAAAATAACTCCCTTTAAGAAATACAGGAGAACACAGGTAAACAGGTAGATGTCCTTAAAGAGGAAACACAAAAATCCCTTAAAAGATTACAGAAAAACAAAACAAACAGGTAAAGAAATTGAACAAAATGATCCAGGATCTATAAATCGAAATAGAAACAATAAAGAAAACACAAAGGGAAACAACCCTGGAGATAGAAAACCTATGAAAGAGATCAGGAGTCATAGACTCAAGCATCAACAACAGAATACAATAGAGAGAAGAGAGAATCTCGGGTGCAGATACCACAGAAAACATTAATACAACAGTCAAAGAAAATGCAAAATGCAAAGGGCTCCTAACCCAAAACATTCAGGAAATCCAGGACATAATGAGAGGACAAAACCTAAAGATTCCCAACATAAAGGGCCAGCAAATATCTTCAACAAAATTATAGAAGAAAAGTTTTCTAACCTAAAGAAAGGGATGCACATGAACATACAAGAAGCATACAAAATTCAAATAATTTGGATCAGAAAGGAAATTCCTCTTCTCACATAATAATCAAAACACCAAATGCACATAAAAAAGAAAGAATATTAAAAACAGTAAGGGGAAAAGGTCAAGTAACATATAAAGGCAAGCCTATCAGAATTACACCAGACTCCTCAACAGAGACTATGAAAGCTAGAAGGTCCTGGGCAGATGTCACAAAGACACGAAAAGAACACAAATGCCACCCCAGGCTATTATACCCAACAAAACGCTCAATTGCCATAGATAAAGAAACCAAGATTTATACAATATCTTTCTACAAACCCAGCCCTACAAAGGATAATAAAGGAAAATCTCCCATACAGAGAGAGAAACTACACCCTTTAAAAAGCAAGCAACTAATCCTCTTTCAACAAACCCAAAAGAAGATACCTACACAAACATAATTCCACCACTAACAATAAAAGTAAGAGGAAGCAACAATCACTATTCTTAAATATCTCTTAATATCAATGGACTCAATTCCCCATAAAAAGACATAGACTAACAGACTGGATATCTAAACAAGAACCAGAATTTTGTTGCATATAAGAAATACATCTGAGTGACAAAGACAGATACTAACTACCTCAGAGTAAAGGGCTAGAAAATAATTTTCCAAGTACATGGTTCCAAGAGAAAAGCTGGAGTAGCCATTCTAATCTCCAATAAAATCAACTTTCAACAAAAAGTTATCAAAATAGAAAAATAAGTACATTTCATACTCATCAAAGAAAAATGTACCAAGATGAACAATCAATTCTGAACATCTATGCTCCAAATGCAAGGGAACCCACATTCATAAAAGAAAGTTTACTAAAGCTCAAAGCACATATTGCACCTCATACAATAATAGTGGGAGACTTCAAGACCACACTCTCATCAACGGACAGATCATGGAAACAGAAAATAAACTGACACAGTGAAAGTAACACAAGTTATGGACCAAATTAATTTAACAAATATTTAGAGAACATTTCATCTTAAACAAAAGAATATACCTTTTTCTCACACTGCATAATATCTTTTCCAAATCATATAATCAGTCACCAATCTAATAAAATACACAGAAGCGTAGCAGACTGCAGGAAATAATTAAACTGATGGTAGAAATCAAGTAGAAATAAAGAGAACTAGACTAAGAATCAACAAGAGCTGGTTCTTTGAAAAAAATTAACAAGATAGATAAACCCTTAGCCAGAATAACCAGAGGGCACAGAGACAGTATCCAAAAATAACAAAATCAGAAATAAAAAGGGAGACATAACAACAGAAAGCAAGGAAAATTTAGAAATCATCAGATCCTACTACAAAATCCTATACTCAAACAACTGGAAAGTTTGGATGAAACAGGCAATTTTTTAGACATATACAGGTACCACAGTTAATTCAGGATCAGATTAACAATATAAACAGTTCCACAACCCCTAAAGAAATAAAAGCAGCCATTAAAAGCCTCCCAACCAAAAGCATCCCAAGAACAGATGGGTTTAGTATAGAATTCTATCAGACTTTCAAAGAAGACCTAATACCAATACTCTCCAAACTATAGCGCAAAATAGAAACAGAAGGAACACTAACCAATTTGTTCTATGAAGCCATATTTACACTGATACAAAAACCACAAAAATATCAAAGAAAGAGAACTTCAGGCCGATTTCCCTTATGAATATCAATGCATAAAATACTCAATAAAATTCTCACATACCAAATCTAAGAACATGTCAATATGATCATTCACCATGGTTAAGGACTTCATTCCAGGGATGCTGGATCATTCAATATATGGAAATCCATCAACATAATCCACTACATAAACAAACTCAAAGAAACAAACCACGTGGCCATTTCATTAGATGCTGAAAAAGCATTTGACAAAATTCAACTTCTCTTCAGGTTAAAAGTCTTGGAAAGATCAGAAATTCAAGGCCCATATCTAAACATAGTAAAAGCAATATACAGCCAACCAGTAGCCAACATCAAAGTAAATGAAGAGAAACAAGGAGCAATCCTACTAAACTCAGGGACTAGACAAAGCTGACCACACTCTATCTATTTAATATAGTACTTGAAGTTCTACCTAGAGAAAATAGATAAAAAAAGGAGGTCAAAGTGATACAGATTGGAGAGGAGGAAGTAAAGATATTACTATTTGCAGATGATATGATAGTATACTTAAGTGAACCCAAAAATTCCACCAGAGAACTACTGAACCTGGTAAATAGCTTCAGCAAAGTGGCTGGATACAGGATTAACTCAAACAAATCATTAGCATTTCTCTACTCAAAGGATAAATGAGCTGAGAAAGAATTTAGGAAGAGGACAACTTTCACAATAGTCACAAACAATATAAAATATCTTGGTGTAACTCTAACCAAACAGGTGAAATATCTTTATGAGAAGAACTTCAACTCTATTAGGAAAGAAATCAAAGTAGAATGCAAATTGATTCACTCTTATTTTTCTGTACAAAGCTCAAGTCCAAGTACATCAAGGAACTCCACATAAAGCCAAAGAAGCTAAATCTAATAAGAGAGAAACTGGGGAAAAGCCTCCAATACATGGGCCACATGGGAAATTTCTTGAACAGAACAACAAATGGTTAGTTCATATTGTTGTTCCTCCTATAGGGTTGCAAACCCCTTTAGCTCCTTGGGTACTTTCTCTAGATCCTTCTTTAGGGGCTCTGGATTCCATCCAATAGATGACTGTGAGCATCCACTTCTGTATTTGCCAGACACTGGCATAGCCTCACAAAAGGTAGCTATATCAGGGTCCTGTCAGCAAAATCTTGCAGGGCACGGGGAGGGTATAGGGGACTTTTGGAGAGGAAACTAGGAAAGGGGAATGTAAATGACAAAAATGTCTAATAAAATTTTTTTTAAAGGAATTGACATATGGAACCTCATAAAATGGCAAAGCTTCTGTAAGGCAAAGGACATTGTCACTAAGACAAGATCTTTACCAATCCTAATCTGATAGAGGGCTAATATCTAATATATACAAAGAACTCAAGGAGTTAGACTCCAGAGAACCAAATAACCCTATTAAAAATATGGAACAGAGCTGAACAGATAATTCTCAACTGAGGAAATCTGAATGGACAAGAAGCACCTAAAGAAATGTTCAACATTCTTTGTCCTCAGGAAAATACAAATCAAAACAACCCTGGCATTTCACCTTACATCAGTCAGACTAGCTAAGCTCTAAAACTCAGGTGACAGCAGATGCTTGCAAAGATGTTGAGAAAGAGCAACACTCCTCCATTGCTGGTAGGATTGCAATCTGTTACAACCACTCTACAAATCAGCCTGGGATCCTCAGAAAATTGGACATAGTACTCCCTGAGGACCCAGCTATACAACTCTTGGGCATATGCTGAGAAGATATTCCAATATCTAAAAAGAACACATGCTCCACTATGTTCATTACAGCCATATTTATAATAGCCAGAAACTGAAAATTTGTCCCTCAACAGAAAATGTGGTACATTTACACAATACCCAGCTATTAAAAACAATGAATTCATGAAATTCTTAGGCAAATGGATGGAACTAGAAAATATAATCTTGAGTGAGTTAACCCAATCACAAAAGAACACACATGGTATGCACTCACTGATAAGTGTATATTAGCTCAAAAGCTCACAATATCCAAGATACAATTCACAGACCATATGAAGGTCAGGGAGAAGGAAGATCAAAGTGTAGATGCTTCAGTTATTTTTAGAAGAGGGAACAAAATACTCACAGGAGGAAATATGGAGACAAAGTGTGGAGCAATGACTGAAGGAAAGGCCAGAGTCAGCCTCTCCAGGGATCTATTCCATTTACAGTCACCAAACCTGGATGGTATAGTGGATGCCAAAAAGTACTTGCTGACAGGATTTTGATATGGCTGTCCCCTGAGAGGCTCTGCCAGGGCCTGATAAATACAGAGGCAGATGCTGGCAGCCAACCATTGGACTGAGCTTGGGGTCCCCAGGGGATGAGTTGGAGAAGGGACTGAAAGAGCTAAGGGAGCTTGCAGCCCCATGGGGGGAGCAACAGTGTCAACTGGCCTAATCTCCTAGAGCTCCAAGGGACTGGATCACCAACCAAAGAGTATACATGGGAAGAGCCATATCTCTGCCTATGTATGTGTCAGAGGACAGCGTTGTCACATATCAGTGGGAGGAACAGCCCTTGGTCCTATGGAGGTTCAATGCCCCAGTGTAGGGAAATGCTAGGGCAGGAAGGCAGGTGTGTGGGGGGGGGAGCACCCTCATAGAGGCAGGTGGAGGGGGATGGGATAGGGTGTTTTCTGAGTGGAGACCTAGAAAGTTGATAACATTTGTAATGTAAATAAAGAAAATGTCCAATAAAAGAAAAAGGGAAAAAAGAAAAGAAGATAAAATAATTTATATACAAAGCTATTTCTATGTTTTTACTTCTAAGGTAGATCTCAGGGCTTTACATTTATTACTGACTGACATGCAAAGTCCCCCAAAATGCAGTTAAACAAATGAAGATTGAATAATATATATGATGTCAACACTTAGTGCTACAAAGTAAACAAAACTCAAGAAATAGACAATCTGATATAATATAAATCTACTGAATTAAGGGGAAAAATATCTCCCTACAATGAAAAGTCCTGAACCTGATGAGTTGTATAAATCAAAGAAAAGTAGGCCCGAGTGCCTGTCACTAAAAGGCTGAAGTCCTGAATTTGTATCCCTACCCTTTGGGTAAAAAGACAGGTGTGTCAGAGACAGGGTGAACCCTGAGGATCAGGAGTCAGCTAGTGTAGTGAATCTATGAGCTCCAGATGCAACGACAGTCTTGGTCTAAAAGAAGATAGATGAGCAATGAATAGAGAAAACACCTAATGCTGACCTTAGCTTTCACATTCACACAGGTATCTACCTGCACATGCCTTTATTCCATGCATTTGTGCACACACACACACATACACATACACACATACACACAAATGCACACACACAAATAAGTAACAAATAAATAACTACATACATGAAAAGTAAAATAATGATGATGATAATGATAATAACAATAATAATAATTATCAAACCTGTCCCCCAAACTTGAGAAACACAAATTAATATATTCTATGATTCCTTGTGCTATACAGCAATTTCTTTTTAACTGGAATATTTCCTCCACAAAGGATTCTGGAAGCTCACAAAATTTAGGAAAGTAAAACAAAAAGCCAAAAAACCTTTACATGTCTTGGAAAACTGAAATTTACAAGATTCCTGAGCACTTCTCCCCAAGGTTATAGAACTACTTCTGGAGAAAGCTGAAAGGTCAAGTAGTCAAAAGGGCATTCCTGGACTACTGCTCTGCCTGAATCACTGGACAGCTACTGTGGTTTAGTGATTGCAGATCATCTAGTGTCATGCTATTCCGTGATAACAAATCCATACATTATCGTATAATCATCCTTAAAAAGAAAGAATTGGTTTCTTTTATAAGCAATATGTTAAAAAGTCATTTTTCAAGTATGTCCTCTAGAGTTTTGCAAGTTTGGGACATGTATAAAGTGAAGATGAAAATATATATGGTGACTCAGACATTCTAGTCTTATATTCTTACACTTTACCTTAACAACATACATCCTTGAGCATGATAAAATTTGGGACACTGTGTTAAATGAAATATGCTGGTCCACTTATATAAATGAGTTTGTTAGAATAAGAAAAAATAATACAAGGATAGAGAAGAATGCTAGTAGCTGGGAACTCAAGAGAGGGAATAATGAGTTGCATTTAATGAGAATAAAGTTTTGATCTAGTAAGATCTGTCCTAGAGATGAATGGCACGCACGTTATATATGAATATGAAAATAAATAGTACCACTGTGTCAGACACTTAACAGTCAAAAGGTATATTTAAGTTATTTTTGTTTTAGCATACTAAAAAATGATATAAAGAATTCAGAAAGAAACTGAAATTGCAGATAAATCTTACACATTTAGGAGACACTAGTACATTTATAATTTGTTTATAAGACAAATTTTAAGGAACTATTATATAATTCTTAACTAATGAAGTGACTCAAAGAAATTTACTATTTTGTGATATAAAACGAATTCTGCTTTTAAATTCTTAACATGATCTTTCAAAAATTATTATTGTCTTTTCCTTACTTTCTGATATCCTCAAATATGGCAACTCATACAACTTCAATACTTTCAGAGATAAACAAAAAGAAGATTTTGGTCACTGAATAGAAATGCCCATGATATTTTAAATTGGAACAACTTTAAGAGACTGGAGGCCCCAGGGAGTTTACAGGTCAGGTGAGAGGGTAGGGTGGAGACAGAGGGGTATGGAGGGGGTGTGGGATGTGGAACAGTCAGAGGGTGGATTGGGGCGACACAAAATATGGTGTGTAAAAAATAAATTAATTTAAAAAATGGCCTCATAGCAGGGGGAAAATGCCTAGGGTAGCCCAAATATGATTCCTGACCAGAAGTTACCTGTGGATGTTATCTCGGAACATGAGTGACTGCCTTTTATGCTTGATGAAGGGGAAACATCGAGTCTTTCATTTTTATCAACAGAAAAGCACTTCTTACGTCCTTGATAACGTTCATTTATAGTTTTTTTCCTGATGGCTAGTTTTTGAAACTAGAAAACAACATTTAACACATTTTTATTTTCTAGCTCATTAAAACCAAGTCATGCAATCATCCAATCATTAAGCAACTTGCTATGATTTTGACACCAGTTTTGCTGCAATAAATTTTACACTCTTATAGGGAGAAAAAATTAATACAAAATTTATATCTATTAAATACAAAAACTAATTATAAACTGAAATTTGATGTTAATCCAAGTAGGTTGAAAGTTTAAAAAATAAAACAATTTTTCTTTGTGTACTCATTTCTTTATTTTAACCCATTAGTATAGTGGTTTTTCACCCTTCCTAATACTGTGACGGTTATGTTGTGGTGACCCCATACCAAAAAATTATTTTGTTGCTTTTTCATGACTGGAATCTTGCTATTAATTTGAATCACAATGTATATCTGATATGCAGAATATCTAATGTACTGGCCCTTTTAAAACATCATTAGATTCCCCAAAAAGTCACTATCCACAGTTTTATAATCACTCTCTTAGTATATTTTCATGTGAAGTATGTTGAAATAAGGAAACTCATACATATGCCTCTGAACTATTATTTGTGTTTATAAACATAGTCTCAAAGATGATGCAAAAGGCCAATGAGAATAAATATGATGTGATGATGCATATAGATGAAATCCAAATTACCCAGATATACAGCTTAAAACAAATAGGCCAAAAACAGGCAAAATGAAGAGGAATAACGTGATGTTGATATACTCATAACCCAGAAAATCTAGACTGTGTCCATTAAAATTAATACCTATCCTAACAGCCACCTCACCATTCAGATTATGATTGTGATTAAAAGACAAAAACAAAACATGAGCTAGACATGTTGGCTTATACTTGTATTCTCAGCACTTAGAGAACACTGGAAGAGGAGGATTTCTGTGATCTCAAGGGCAGCCTGCGTTACATAGTATCTTAGTTAAGAGTTTCTATTTTGGTGACAAAACAACATGAGCAAAACAACTTCTGAAGGAAATGACTTATTCAACTTTCACAGCCACATCAAGGTTCACCATCAAGGAATTTAGGATAGGAAATCAAGCAGAGCAGGAAAGGGTCTCAACCTGGAGACAGGAGCTGATACAGAGTCATGGAGGGGTACTGCTTACTGGCTTACTCCCTATGGCTTGCTAAGCCTATTCTCTCATAGAATCCAGGACTACAAGCCTGGGATAGCACCACTTACAATGGGCTGAGCTCCCCTCTTTCCCCATTAATCACCACTTATGAAAATGCTTTAGGGGGGGAGAGGGCTTGTGGAAGGAAAACTTGGAAGGGGGATAACATTTGAAATGTAAATAAATAAAATAACAAAGAAAAAAAAGAAGAAAAAAGAAAACGCCTTAAAGTTGTATCAGAAGGAGGCATTTTCTGGGTTGTGGTTCTCTCCTTTCAGGTAACTATCTTTTTTTCAAGTTCATATAAGAATAGCCAGCACATATAGACGGCTAGACCCACTCCTTAAAGTATGAATCCTAGGAAGAGACAATATTTGATAAGTAAGACTTTTAGATAGATTTAGATACAGTGAGAGTGATTACCAGTATTTAACAATTCCATGAACATTGTAATATTTTGTACCAAAAGATGAAATACCAAGAATTGATTCCTATAACTCAAAAAAAAAACCCATATAGATGACATTTAAACATCCTAAAATATGGCTTGCAACCAGTAATGTATGTCATTCAGGAATCCCACTCCACTTCCCAGTTATTGATCAGCTCTATTACATACAGATCATGCCATTACCAATCAAAAATATTTTTAAACTCTTAGTTTAGATTTTGTAAATTTACAATGGTAATACTTTGTTTTGCACTATTTTTTTTCTAAAATTCACAAAGTTTAGTATAGGCAGTTTCAGAATCAGAATAACCAAAGACTTTCAACTAGTTAATTTCCATTCCCAGTATAGCTCAAAAACATAATTCAATAGGACTTTCTACTTTACAATGACAGAAGTCCAAAATGAACAATCTTACACTTAATTTGACTTTTAGGAAACATCACAGCCAAAATTATTACTGATTCTTGAATCTGAATTTTAATCTTTAATATAATAGATTTCTACATGATTTCTGGCAAGGGAATTATCACTTTGATAAAGGGGAGCTTACAGTTCAACCACTTGAATATCTGAAAGCAAGAATCCTTTCTTCAAACTGTGAAGGACCAACTCTTCTGATGTCTAATCTCAAAACCTCTCATTATTGAACAGACTCTTGTTGGTGCCTTCCTGTTACTCAAGGTCTTTGTATTTATAATCCAACTCAACACTGAGACTTGCCTAGTCAATTCCTGAATGAAGATACTCAATCTCCTGACCTATCTGTTTGAAACTACTACTAGCAGAAGATTATTTCTGTGAAACAATTACAGTTTTATTCCTACATAGTATATATTCTGTTGTTACCTACTGACAAACATCTAGGAATAATGGTTAATAATGGTTATTTAACTCACAATGAAAATGAGGTCAAAAGCATATTGTTCCATAAATGAGCTTTTTTTTCATCATTTATTAGATAATTTCTTCATTTACATTTCAAGTGTTATCCAGAAAGTTCCCTATACCCTCCCCCCTCCCGGCCCTGCTCCCCTACCCACCCACTCCCACATCTTGGTCCTGGCGTTCCCCTGTACTGGGGCATATAAAGTCTGCATGACCAAGGGGCCTCTCTTCCCAATGATTGCCAATTAGGCCATCCTCTTCTATATATGCAGCTAGAGACATGAGCTCAGGGGTACTAGTTAGTTCATGTTCTTCTTCCACCTATAGGGTTGAAGACCCCTTCAGCTCCTTGGGTACTTTCTCTAGCTCCTTCCTTGGGAACCCTGTGACATTGGCTTAGACTATTTCCCTAGAAGATTGTGGATAGTCACTGCTTATTTGAGTTGCTAAAGGATGATTAGTTTAAACTGTGCCCAAATAAAGATAGTTGGAGTAGCAGATTCTTTGAGACACACAGATGTATAGCACTAAAAATTTCTGAAAGACATCTGCAAATTTGCTGAGCATATTTTCTTGAAATTCAGTAATATCTTCCTGAACAACTAGGTATGAGGCACTTTTGCCCTGAAATGAAAAATGTTAATAGTCATATACACAGATGACCTGACATAGATCCCATGCATGTCATGTGCTTGACATTTCAGTCTCTGTGAGCCCATGTGAGTCCTACTAGGTTGATTTGGTGGGCTGTCCTTCAACCCTTCTGATTCCTGCACAGTTTTCTCTGTCTTCTGCTGGGTTCCCAGGTCTTCAAGGGGAGGGACCCAATGGAGACCCTTAAGTTAGAATCTTTCTTCATAATGGCTGGTTCTAGGACCCCCTCCCATAAGCTGCTAGAGGAAGTCTCTCGGATGTTGATTGCACGGTATTTTCTGTGGGAATCCTAATGATGGCAGGAGGTCTTTCTCCAACTCATTTATCTGTTCTTGAGACTTTTTTGGTCCCATTGAGACTCTCTTGACTTGTCCTGTCTTGATAAGAGGGCACTGGGTCTGGGTGGAGAGGTAGGGATGCCAAACTGGGAGGAGTATAGCAATAGTTAATAATGTTTTATTTTGTTATTGATATACTCTATAGTGCATGCTTTTATTAGAACTTATGACTGTCATAGTGCATCTATGTAAATTTATTGAAGATCTTAAATGTTTGCAAAATGTCATTTTTCTCTGTGAATTTTTTTTTTCGAGACAGGGTTTCTCTGTGTAGCCCTGGCTGTCCTGGAACTCACTCTGTAGACCAGGCTGGCCTCGAACTCAGAAATCCGCCTGCCTCTGCCTCCCGAGTGCTGGGATTAAAGGCGTGCGCCACCACACCCGGCTGTCTCTGTGAATTTTTTATAATTAAATTTTAATATATGTGGGGTTATATTAAAAGTATAGTTGTTTCATCTTAATACTGTTATTAATTTCATTATAAGAATTACCAGAAACTGTTTTTATTTTCAAAATTCCCTTCATTAAGATAATGGAAGATACATTTTATTAGTTGTTTAAGAAGAATATTTTAAATTTCTCAAAAACTTACCATTTTTGTTGTGCATGTAGGTTCTTCAAAGATACTTGATTGACTTTTTATAAATAAGTTACCAAGTCTAGTCACGATTATTTTCTGATTTCTGAGTTTACATACTGAAAAATAATGTTTTTCAGATTTCTTTATTAAAGGTACACTGTCCTCAGGAGGTAATTGAAGGTGTTATCTTTTTTTTTTTTTCACAAGAGATTCAGTGTTTTGATTAGAATATAAAATTTATTTATTTATTTATTTATTTATTTATTTATTAAATGTGACCTGAAAATCTTTCATGCCTCATTGTCCCTGATTTGCTTTATGAAGGGAAAACAATATGCAGAAACACAAATGCATTTACTATTAGTTCAAATATGTCCATTCTGTCTTCATTCATTATTTTGTTACCATAATAGAGTATCACATACTGGGCAATTGTGAAGAAAGTAGATTTCCTTTCATTCTGAATATTAAAAAGTTTAGGATCGGGGGTCCATGTCTTCTCAGTGCCTTCTTGCTCTATCATCCAATGGAGGAAGGTAGGTAAAGAGGAAACACCAGAGACTTAAATGTGCCAAAACATACTGTTGTAACAAACTCTGTCAAATAACAATACCCTTTCTAGAGAAATCACAGCAAGACATTCATCAGGAAAGCACACATAACCTGATCAATGCATTGTACACTCTACTTCTTGACCTTAATACTCCTGCTACTGAAGATTATGATTCCAACATGGAAACTTTGGAAAATCACAATCGAATGATGGCAAATGACATCTGTCCTTTTATATTTCTAAATTCATTCACACTAAACTTTCATAAGTAATATTTATAGAAAATCGATGCCACTTTTCAACATTTTGAAGTATTCAAATAATACATCGATGTAATAACAGTTTAAAATTATATTATGCTTCAATTTGATTCAATGTATCAATGTTTGTACTTTTTCTTCCAGCCCCACACTTCTGGAATTGTGTCTTATTAATCTTTTTATATAAATAACAGCTTCTAGTGCTAGTATAACTTAATTTTATGTCTTATATCTTTCTTATCATCACTATTTCTTCTTAAGCACATTAAATTTTCCTTATTGTGGAGTTTTCTTTACTTTTGTGCCAGGCCTGTGATTCATTGCTTTGTAGTTTGTTTCTTCCATTCATGATCATATATTCTCTTGTGCTCACAGTGGCTTTATACCCTAGCAAACTCAAGCCTAAGTTTAAAAGTATTGGATTTTGAGAATGTGTTTAATGCACCTGAGGCATCAAAATTATACTTTATCTGGATTTCAACAACTGGACACAACTGTGTATCCTACTAAATATTCCAAGACCACAAACAATAAATTTCAAAATTGAAATATGACTCTAATAAATGTGTATTCCTTTAACGGAATAATAAAAGACACAATTTGGAAGCAGAATGACGGTAAGAGACCATCTGTATTCATTTTGTAATAAATAATTATTCTTGCTGAGAAGAAAGAAGAGACAAAGAGACAGACAAAGAGAGAAAGAAAACTTGGCCATCTAAGAATTCAACCATCTGTGAAATTTTATGGTCTTAGGGATCATGACAGAAGGCACCAGACAAATTTACTCTAAGGAATGGCCTTTTTTTCCTTCTCAGATACATTGGATGTCAGAGTGCCACCCTCCACATCAGCTCTGTGAGCCATTTCCCACTGAACATCCTCTGGATAGATGAGGATATATTCACTGCCCACAGAAGAACCAGCATTCTCTAAGTGTAGGAATCTTCTCCTATGTGAATAGAAATATCAAACCATCACCACAAGGCCCCATTGAATGAGGGAAAATAAATTCTTGTTTTTCTTTGCTGAAAATAAGCATCATAATCTACTGATTTCTTCCCAGGGTCAGTAGAATGACAAGCTCATTTGAAGTGAGACAATGCTACGGGGTAATCTTAGTGAGTTTCATTCTGGAAAGGAATTGGGTTTATATCCCCCATGTATACCAGGTCATTCCTAGAAATGACCGACATTAGTATCTTTGTTTGGAAATTGCAGGCAAGAATATACAACTAACTTGATAGGTACCTACAGACCTGTGTAAAATTATAACCTCAATGTTCCATTTCTCATGTCAGATATTTTATTGTCCTGGCCCCAAATCTACCCAAATCAGTTTTCTATCTTCTTGTTGCACATGGCGATATTTCTCTTAGTACAAGATCCATTCCTCTGTATCTGAGCAGATGTTTAAGGATCTGGGATTTTGAAGAAGTCTCAGTTCCAGTTTCATACCAAAGACACTACATTATTGATAGAACAGTATAAAAACAAACAAACAACAACAACAGTCTGCACAAAAACAAATGATGATGCAGTCATTTCATTCTCCCACATGTTTTCGTTCTTGTTTCAGTTTAGGCTGCATAAAATGACTTTAAAATTAAATTGTAAGTACTGGGAAATGGGTGGTTTATCTAATTACCAAGAATTTTATTATTAATAATCACAACTACAGAAGACTTCTATTATGTAGAATGACAGTTCAAAACCATTTTAAAATTTGGCATGAGTACAGGAATGAGCTTTTTTGTCTGCTGCACTATTTCCTCCTCAGTTATCTTCCTAAAACAATGACTTGCTTTACCTACATTGCAGGACGTGGTCATTTTCTCTGCACCTAAAGAGATATCACTTTCAATGATAAACGTATTTATGTACATATATGTGTGTTTATGCATGTATATGTGTTTGTACATACCAAACACACACACACACACACACACACACACACACACACACACACACATATATATATATATATATATATATATATATAAAATGACACTCTATTCTCCATTTGTAAATTTATTTGCAAAGCACCATTATTCTTGATATATCTATGCGGTGTTTCTCTAGTATCATTTGTCACAGAAAAATGCATGTTAAAATGACATTTATCTTATAAGAATTCATCGTATATAAACCTCTAGCCCCTGTTTCCCTATGAGTGATTCTTTAGCTATCACCTTAAGAGGCAGTGCTTTAATTTCAGTAGAAAATAACCTTTTAGTATGTAGTAGGCCATAACATCATTTTCTCAAGAATGTCCTTATAAACTATTAATGCAGTAAATATAATAAGTATTTACCAGTGGTTGCTTTGCAGTTTTTGAATTTCCCAAGATTGGCCTCTCATTTGGATTGCTGCATTTCAATGATGTGTTGATGTTTTGAGATGAATTCTCCTCTATGAAAGATGTAGATAAATCTATAGCTGGCAAGGAATCCTTGCTACTGAGTGACATGCAGGAATCAACAGAGTCTTTGTTATTTTTTGTGTCTATATTTTTCTCGGTTTCATTTTTCTCAAAAGAGGTGGTTTCTCCTATTTTTTTGAACTCATCAGAATAAATGCAAGACTCCACAGTGTTGCCAAAATCTGTGTTTGAAAAATCCACAAAAACATTAAAAATTAATTAACTATATTATTCAAAAGCCAAAAGTCCAGTGGTTAGGGATTCCAGTGGTTAAGAATATTTATCTTGTTTTATCAAAACTTGTTTACACATTTATGTATTCTACATTATCAGTTCAAATAAGACAGGGCAAAGGGAGTCAACTAGATAAACTGTATTAATGAGGGGGCAACAAGAAACCATGGCAGGAATATCTGATGTACCAAGGTGCAAAATGAGCAAGGCAGTGTTAGTCATTACCTCATTATGTGTACCCAAGTCTCCTCATTTAGATCATTGGTTTTTACTGGGCTGCAGACTGGAATCATCTGCTATTCTTGGAAACTGTCAGTGTATAGCCGGACCTCAACCAATTAGACCCTGAAGTGCATCTCAGGCAATACCACCTGTCATTTTCTTCTATCAAACTCTGTATGTGACTAATGTGAAGCCAGCATGGAAACGCATTGGGCAAGATGCTCTGAGGATGCAAAACACTAAGGATTTTACTAGCAAATTACTTTCACCTTAAAGCACACCAAGCATTATCTGTATTGGATAGAGTTTAAGCTGTTCAACTCTTAATTTTGTTTCAAAATAAATACCTCTATTTAATGATAGATTATGTAAAATAGTAGAAAATGTAATTAACACCTCTGTGGTATAAATTCTAGGCTACAGCCTCAAAGTGTTGCCTGTCATTACCAAATAATTATATAAAATGGAGAATATTCCATATAATATTCCTCATATGGAAATTATCCCTCAAATTGCTATATTTAATAAAATGACAATTATTATGAGAAGTAAAATAAACACACGAGAGATGTACTTCTAAAAGAACATTAGATAAGCTGTCAAGATGGTGTAATATCAAAAATAATCCTATGCTTATCTGATAGAAAGATCCAAATATAAAAATATATGATATGGTAAAATAAAAGATGGCATGTGAATTGAAAAGTTGATAGATAATTTCAATAGTGTGCTGCAAGACTGAAAGATACTACTGCTGAAAACATTTTCACAATGATCTACCATAAATCCTGTTGGGAATACTGTAATAGAAGTAAGGCAATGGAAGGAAATACTTGGGAAAATACATCTGTGAATGTTTATTGTCCAAAATATAAAAATGACTCTTAAAATCCTATAATAACGAAGTATACATATTTCATTTAAATGAACCAGAGATGATATACCAGAGTGCTTAATGCATTTAAATATCAATATAGTTTAAAATCCCATCATTACCCCCACACATACAGGAGAGAAAGAGAGAGAGAGAGAGAGAGAGAGAGAGAGAGAGAGAGAGAGAGAGGTACCACATGTTAATACTCACACACTCCAAATCATATACAAATAGCAAGTAAATATATCAAGAAATGTTCAACATCAGATTTTACTCTGGAGCTGGACATTGAAACTACATCAAGGGCCAGTGACCTCTGCAGCCAAAGAAATTCTCTTTTCCTGGGGAAAGGCAAAATATCTCAGTACTTTGGTAGAGATGTTGTTGCTTAAACATGAACTGTAATCCACAGGCTAATACATTTGGAGACTATGTCTCCAGCTGATTTGTGAAGGTTATTTGGAAGGTAGAGCCTTGAGGAAGGAAGAGCAGCAGTAGAGATGGGATGTGAGATTTTTATCGCCTGGTCTCACTTGCTGATTTTCATCTCTGTTCCCTGTATATTGATAGAATGTGGTGATTTCTGCTCCCCTGACTGCTGGGGATCCTGCTGTCATGCCTTGCTTGACACAACGGACTGTATCCTTTATCTACAATAAATCCTATATCCCCAACCTCCTTTGGCTATTTTATCAGAGTAACAGAAGAATAACTCCTACATGGGTTTTAGTAGAATATATACATATAATTGCTAACCCTTAGACACAAAAGGATATTGTTTTATAGTTAATTGGAAAACTAAATGAATTAAAGTTTATACATACAGCACAATTTTACTTAGCATTAAAATAAAATAAGCTTTTTGCTGTGAAATGTGGATAGTGGAGGGCACAATGTAAATGACAATGCAAAGGTAATCCTTCAGTTCTTTGTAATTTCTGCTCAACTTTGATGTAAAGAAAAAGCATCTTTAAACAATAAACATGTTTAAATATCCTCGAAGTAACACATGACTATTTGAGTTCACAATTTTCTGAAACACAATTAAAAGGTGGCTTTCTCTTGGCAAAACAATACCAACTAAATGTGGGTTCAAAGGGATAAGTTCCAGTACTTTATATGGGTAATACCAGTCGAAAATGTCAGGACCACTAGGAATGCCATGAAGTCACCACTGTTCCTCATCTTCTGCTGGCAAGTCAGGTTATCACAAGATTTAAATCAGTTAATTTTAAAAAATGCTCGTGGATATGGCTCAACATATTCACAAAGATGTACCTACTGGTTTCCTGAAAAATCTTAGGTTTATAGAGTATCTGAAAGGAAGCTTTAAAATGATCTAGTAACTAAATAATAGATTACTAACAGTAAGTCAGAGGAAGATTATGAAATTTCAAGGTGACTGAGGTTGAAAAGCAGATATGAAAATTGACTATCAGGCCAGGGTACTTCAGCATGGCTCTTTAGATAGTGATCGTAAATCTTAAATCAGAAAAGCCCCAAATTTCCATTTAACACTCAGATCTACAAAATTCAAAGATTAAATGGGAGGACACCACAGAAATTAAAACAGTGAATTGTAGGCTTAGGATTTATATCATAAACTTCACATCGACTGTGAATGTTATAGGGAGCTGCTTAATTGTATGTGAAGGTAAAAGACAAAAAAAACTTTCTCTTTATGACTTCAAAATGCTACTTTATCCCATAATAAATTTTATAGAGAACTACATTGACTGTATTTGCTTATAAATGCAACACTGTTGACTGTTGATCAAAAAGATTGGATAACATTTAAAATGCAAATAAATAAAATATCCAATAAAATGGAGTTGTAGTATAATTTGAAGGCATATTATATTTAATGCATCCTCTAGAATATGGTCAACAAAAATTTCACAGATAAAACAAAGATTATTTTCAAGAGAATTTTATATTTTCAATCAATTTTCTTTCAAGTACTCATTTTCTGATTTTATAATGAACAAAATAATAACCACATGTTCCTCAACCACTACAGCTATTGCTTTTATTAAATTACTAACATTTGTTATTAAAATATATTAAGCAAAATGCAAAATGTTACCTTTTAAGTCATCCTTGTGATACCTGGAATTTGTTCTCAAACAGAGACTTAAGAGATCAACTTTTCTCTTGTTGAAAATAAGATGGTGATGGATGTCATTTTCACATGGGAAGCAAGTCTGATAATCCATAAATGTAGAACTTTCATGTTTAGGGATAAGCACAAAGAATGTGTTGAAAGCAATGGTCCCTAAAAGTTTGGCTTTATTAATTACATAAGGTTATAATTTAATACTGGCTTTAAATTTTTGTAGACATTTTGTAGCCAATGTAAACAAGTGCTATTATGAACAAGACATATGACTTTATTAATTGCAAGTACATTGCAAAATCTCAATAGAAATTTCCTATGTAATAATATATCTATATGTTTGATTTATTAGATTTTTTTCAAGAAAATTTTAGTGTCATAGAATTACAATCATGGTATCTCAGGAATGAGTCTGTGATCCATTTAGCAGTGGAGGTTAAAAGTAGTATATAATTCTGCATTTCAGTTGCCAACAATACATGTTTTCTGTGTACACATCTGTACTGTCACATCCACTCCAGGTTAAGCAACACATGATTTCTATGTAAGCAATATAATCATATCGCTCATGGATTATAGTTAAACAAAACCATCACTTGTGCTTCAAAGAAAAAGAGATATTATAGTCTTATAGTTACCTTCAAGCAAACACTGTAAGACTAAAGGCAAATCATAATGGAAATTTTCTTTACCTCCTCAAACACTTCTTTACAATGGGGTCAGAGAAGACATTGGATAATATGCATTCAAAAAAAAAAAAAAAAAAACAAGAATAGGGGCAGGGGAGATGATTCAGTTACCCAGATTTATGACCAAGTCTTGTTACCAAGTCTTGTGGCATGAGTTCAATCCTCAAAACTAACATGGTACTAGGAGACAATCCATTCCTACAAGTTGTCCTCTCACCTTTACATGCATGTATATGCCAACACACACACACACACACACACACACACACTTAGATACACAGAACAATACATAACTAAATAATATCTTTAAAGTAGCAAGCAGAAATGTCACTCATTTCCATAAGGGGACACAATAACATATATTGGCCTCTCAACTACTGGTCAGAAAGTTGCCTCCCATCAAAACATTGCTACCAACTGCATCTCTACTGTTCAGTATTTGAGAACCTAGGTGCATACAGAAAGTTAACCAGAGATTGTAGGGCATCATTTAGACTCAGAGCTGCTGTGATATACTGGGAAGGGTAAAAGCTGGCCTGAACCAAGCTATAGAAGGGGTGCTCAGTAGAAGCTAGATACTACTATGGAGTCAGACATTTGGTTTTAAAACAAAAATTCCTATAGTTCATAGAAAGAGATATTTTTTTAACTTTACTAAGAGAGAAATAATTTAAATTATCCATATGAAAATGAAAAAAAGCATAAAAATTACAAAGTGAATTATTATACTTTTAGTGTCAATCATGTATTAAGTTTCCCTAAAGAGCAGTTTTATATTAGAAAAGGTCTTGAACCTGATCATTTATGTAAGTTCTTATTTTAGAGCTCAAAAGAAAGTATAGGCAAATAGAATTTTTAAAGTAAAATGAATTGATATATATTATATCCAACTTGGAAAACTCTTTTAAAAGATAGCAATTACTAAATTTCTAATAATATATAAAGTAATAAAAATATTAGAAACCTGCAACTTTATTGTTTTATAAATGGCTAACTTAAAATAATATGTATAAATTAATACATGACTTAAGTAAAGTTACCATTAATAAACATTTACACAGCACAAATTTTCCAGCTAGAGAAATGGATGATATTTACATGGCTGGACTTTGTTTTCTTATTATTACTTTTGGCTACATTGTGATGAGATCTACCCTATTTCGTCATGTGTGCATGCAAATGCTCTTCTATTCTACCACAGCCCAGCCTGTGAGATTGGTGTTTAAAAAGGAAATAATCAGAATGGAAAGAACTTACCTTAGTTGACTCTCTGAGTCAGCCAGTTCGACTCTGTAAGGCACAGCAATTCCTGGGTCTTCAAATTCTGCTCCATGAGTCTTATTAAATGCATGTTACATGATGTTAATATGTTCAATAAATTCATTATACAGTAGCCAGTTAATTGTGGGTGAGATATATATATATATATATATATATATATATATATTATTTAGAAATTTACATATTTACATATATTTAGATATTTTCACTTTAACTTCTCTTTATAAATTACATATAGAGTTTATAGTTTAATATATATCAAAATATATATAATAAACTATATATTTGTGTATAAGTGTGTATATATATTTTTTTTCTACAAATGACTCTCTAGCTATATCTTATATGTTCCCAGGGAAATGAAATTCACCTGTTTCTCCTAGAACTAATTTAATGTTTTAGTTGATTTTATAATTGTCACATTTGTGACAAATAATAGCAATTTATGTAACAATTGTCAATCCTAGTAGATTAGTGACTATCACTTTTCCATTTTTCTTACTGTCATGTCTCCAACTTATTCTGAGAATCAAAATTTTATTGAATGAGGTGTGTGTGTGTATGTGTGTGTGTGTGTGTGTGTGTGTGACTAATACCTGACACTATTTAAAGGATAAATAAATCATTAATAGAAGAAAGACAAGCTGTAGCAGCTATCAATCCAGTGGCCGTAGAAAAAGCAAGAGATGGGCTATGCATTCTCATAATTTTCTGAAACAGCAATCCAAAATGTCAGAATGTTTTGAAGAAAATGGTAATTCAACTATTAGGTAACTAGGAAGCCAAATGCCAGGACTGGATCACATCTGAGTCACTTGGTCTGAGCTCTGCTTAGCTGTCTCTGATTCCATTATGACTTCCAGGGTTGTACTGTCATTGTTTTTTTGTTTTTTTGTTTTTTTTTTAACTCTTACATTATAAATAATATATTTTCCTTTAAAGAAAAATATTAATGATATTCCAGAAATTACATTTTACATCTACATATATATAAACAAAATACCATGTAACAAAACTGACCCATTTATGAAAGTGTGAAAGGATAAAAAAACTATAGAGGCAAAAGAACTAAAAAACCATACTCTGAGAGCTAGCATAGCTAGAACTGGCTAGCATAGGAAGAACTGGCAGTTCTTCCATGAGGCATGCCTCTGAAAACGGGCAATATTAAGTTAGCATGTACATACACTCTCTACAGTAAAACACATGGTTTTCCATTTACTGACAAGATGTAACCCAAACATGAATGTCTTCTTAAATTCTGGCGGTTTTTAAAGAAATCTTAATGGCAAAAACAGGAGGCCATCGTTATTACAAATTTTCTATGGTAAAATATAAGAATGATCATTATATACTTACATCATCCAGTTCTACTATTGTTAGAGATGGCGGAGGTCTCTCTATATTCAATTTTTCCACTGGCATAAAAAGGGGTGGAGATTTTACTTTGATCTCTTCAACTAGGAAATAGAATTGGAAAATAATATTAGCAAAGAACATGTCTGATAACTTGCCGTCTTGATATAATACTGCCAACAATTAAAGAACAGTTTTTCATGAATCTACACAAAGAAGCAGTATAGATTCCTCCAGCTCAAACAATACACACATTTGATTGCATTTATCTCTTACAGGAAGCTATTGAAATTAAAGCAATGTACTATAGTAAATAAAAGAAACTAGAGTTTCACAATCTATCTCAGAATAATACATGAAGCAAAACTAAAAGCATGTGTTGATTACTGCTTGGTTATATGATTTTAAACATTAAGTGTTAAAAGATATCATCAGAGGTCAACTGACCATCACTGTCAGACTTATTTCCATTCTGAGTGCACTGTGCCTCTGCAGTAGTTTCACGTGGATGTATGAATGTTTTTGGTAGCAGGGTACGAAGTTGT
This sequence comes from Mus minutoides, assembly GCA_902729485.2. Classification (NCBI taxonomy): domain Eukaryota; kingdom Metazoa; phylum Chordata; class Mammalia; order Rodentia; family Muridae; genus Mus; species Mus minutoides. Next base: position 1,176,999 of record LR749719.1, read on the forward strand.
TCCTGTGGAGTTCTGTAAAACAACAATGCTCCAATTAAAAGAGAAAATTGTCTTAATTGAACATTCCCAGATTAGATGGTTTACTTACCAGGTGAGTGAGAATTCAAAATTAGTGCTGAAATTTTGACCGTAATATTAATTCACAGGTTGTTGTGATTAATATAATTTTAATGTGATGAAGGTTTTTAAATCAATTCCACATCACATACAGTTTTTCAACTTCACACTGTGTTTTGCTTAAGATGAAAACCAATGTCATGATTCAAGTCAGTATTCTCTCAAAAGTCACATGGAATCCAAAGATCGTGTCATACTGTTGACAAGGCTAATTTACAAGTCTATGATTTATTGCACACACTTGGCACTGTATTTTGATGAGTTCTTAGGCAACCTGAAAGCATTTATTTAGACTTTCAACACATTGGTGGAGTGGTAAAATAGGGTCCCATTATAAGAATGTGAGATATTATATCTATGGCTTCTGTTACCTAATTAACATCAAGGGTGGATGCAGAGTGTTTCAAATGGGAAGCCTGAAGCTTGGGGATTCTGAGACTTCAGAGTATGTACTTAATTGTGACCACGGATTTGTGAGGAGAGAGTTCATTTGTGAGTCAAATAAAAATAGTTGCACAATCCCCAGAGATCATGCAAGCTTACATGGTTGCCAGTGTAACAGACAAGGCTGATGTTGTTAATGCCAACATAAAACTTAAAATGTACCCATTTTGTTCTACTTTTGGTACATTCAAAAGTAGTAGACACTAGATTAAATAATCTCTATTATGATGTTCATTAATGAGAGGAGAAGAGAGGGGAGAAACTACTAGCTTTAGGCAGAGAACACAGCAAGAGCACCTGCCTCCACAAGCATATATTCCTAACCATGCTCTCAGTTTACAGTGTCTCTCTTCTTACTAGTAAATACACCAGCTATATTTTGTAATATGTGATACAAATCACATAAGTACAAAATATTTTGTTACTGAGCTTTTACATTCTGTGAAAGAGTAACTACTTCTGATCAGAATTTAACTAAGTAATATACAAGAATATTAAGTCATATGAAAGGTCATAAGGAAATTGGCATTTGGTCACCAGAAACTCTTTCCTGGTTTATATTAGTTTATTGTGCTATAAGTTCCTGTATATATACATAAGTGCAAATAAACTATTATCAAATAATTCATGAAGCAAAAAATATTCACTTGATTATATTCATCTTTATTTAATAAGTAAAGACTTGTAATTTCTGATTGCAATATTGAAGAGTAGGGACTTTACACACATACTTATTCTATATTAAACACAAGAGAAGTTATACCAACAAAGTATAAGCAACTTGCCTACAAATAAGTAACTAAATAATCATTTATGAAGTCTTGACTTTGGTCATTCGATCCCCAACACCTCACACAAAACCATACCACATAAGTAAAGATGAAAACACTTCCTAGAATAGTTATTGCTCCTCATTTTCTTGTGTTTGAAATATTTCATTCAGTGTCTCTCTCTGTGTTCATGTACACATGTGTGCATGTGTGTGTTGTATAAACACATATATGCATCTCTATGCTCATGTGTATGCAGATGGTTGTGAAAAGGTTGGTCACGCATGGATGATATTTCAACTGTCCTCCACTTTATTGTACACAGTCCTCACTGCACTTGACCTTGCCAAGTATAGGCTAGCTTGTCTGGCCAATGAGTCCCAAAGATCAGCTTAGGTCTGCCTTACTGGGTTTTATTTGCTACTAGGCATAGCACTTTTTATGTGGGCTCTAAGGATTAAATTTAGTTTCTCATGGCTGTAATGCAGACTGGTTTATTGATCCCTCATACTAAGTCTTACTGATATAAATCCATTTAAATATAAAATAAATCTGTCCAGGAGCTTATGCCTGAGAGCTGCAAGCTCCAGAAAAGTATCTACTGTTCTTTTTTGCCTAATGGACACAGAATTTGTCTGCTCTCTAAACACAGATCTCTGTACCTGTAGATTAATGCAGCCATCAATCCTCATGCAAAACCCTTTGTACAGTAACAACTAAAACAAAGACTCAAAAAAGGTCAAACTGTAGAGAATACATGCCTGTGAAGTGCTCATGAATAAGTGGAATAGCTACAAGATGTCCATTCTTCCCAAGGATAAGGGAACAATATGGAGGAGAGCCAGGATTGAGGGAAAACTTGGAAGAAATAACATATGCTGAATAATACAGGATCATTACATACAAAACACTTAACAGCTGTGGTTGTTTACAAAAGACTGCATAAGATAAAACCAACCTGTCAGGTGGGAAGGGGAATGGGAAAGGATAGGAGCACAAGAGACAGTTGAAAGTTAGTGGCTGCTTGGGGGGGATGAGTTGATTTTATTGAGGTAGATGGTCTCTGGAAGGTTGATTATGCTTCCGTAGATGGCCCCACTTCCACAATCATTGGGTCATCAATAATTAAAAAGAAAAGAGAGATAAAAACATTTTCTTAGCCGGGCATGGTGGCGCACGCCTTTAATCCCAGCACTCGGGAGGCAGAGGCAGGTGGATTTCTGAGTTCGAGACCAGCCTGGTCTACAAAGTGAGTTCCAGGACAGCCAGGGCTGTACAGAGAAACCGTGTCTCGAAAAACCAAAAAAAAAAAAAAAAAATTTTTTGAACAATTCCAATTTTTAAATGAAAGAGATTAGAAAATCATCAGTGGAACAGCAAAGTAAAATGATGACTCAGGAAGTAGTTACAGACAAAATATCACTCATAAGAAATACCTTTGAGAATGTCCCAAAGATGAAATGGGTATATATATATATATATATATATATATATATATATATATATATATATATCATGGGCCTTGTGATCACTCTTTGCCTGCAGGATGGAGAGTTTCTCAAGAATTTTATTCTTGCATTATAGTAGCAATGTCATTTAGGAAGCACTTTGGACTATAGAAAAACTGTACTTAAAGTTAGCCTTCTTTTTCAAGATTGCCAGTTTCCCCTTCATCCTCTAGAAAATTAGAAGAAAAAAATGAAATATAGACATCTCTGAGATGTAACAAATTAAGCTTATAAAATCCCAAGCTACTAAGAATAGTTAAAATTGCCAATGAAAGAAACATGTCCTCATCAGCAATGTTGGTTTTATATTGCAAGTTTGACTTTTTTTTCTAACATTTATTAGATAATTTCTTCATTTACATTTCAAGTGTTATCCAGAAAGTTTCCTATACCCTCCCCCCTCCCGGCTCTGCTACCCTACTCACCCACTCCCACATCTTGGCCCTGGCGTTCCCCTGTACTGGGGCATATAAAGTCTGCATGACCAAGGGGCCTCTCTTCCCAGGTGGAAGAATAACATGAACTAAGTAGTACCCCCTGAGCTCATGTCTCTAGCTGCATATATACAAGTTTGACTTTTGAACCAATTAAAAACCCATGAATCTGATCTTAGGTCTCCATGAGCTGAAATTAGAAGTAGAAGCTATAAAGAAAAGACAAACTGAGGCAATCCTGAATATAAAAATATCCTAGGAAAGAGAACAAGAACTACAGAGGAAAGAATCTCCAACAGCATACAAGAGATGGAAAAAAGAATCTCAGGCACAAAAGATAGAATAAGCTTCCGGTGTCAATCTGTGGCCCAGAGCTAAGGCTATCCCATAGACCTCTTTACCCAAATCCTGTCTGGAGAGAGCTGGTCTTCCAGGAGTGTTGTCACTCCTAAGATCAGAGGTCAAACCACCACTTTTGCTCCAATAACTGGCCGAAAAGGGATCCACCAGGAGCTCACTGGGCACAGAAACTGAGGAGCAGTCAGGGACAGAATCCTTGTCACCTCCATCTGTGCTCCACAACTAACCCTGTGACACAGCTTTCCATACACAAATCCATCCTAGAGAGAACCGGTCTCGCAGGAGTGCTGAAACACCTAAGATCACAGCTCTCTGTATCTCATTACCTCCTTGAGAGAGCTGGTCTCGCAGGAGTGCTGACACACCTAAGATCACAGGCTCGCAGACCCACTAGAGGGGCAAGCTCTAGTCAGAGACAGCAAGACCAACTAACACCAGAAGTAACCAGATGGAGAGAAGCAAACATGAGAACCTAAGCAGTAAAACCAAGATTATTTGAAATCATCAGAATCCAGTTCTCCCACCACAGCATGATACCACCACCACCTCCTGGATACCTGTACAGAACACCAAACAGATGAGAACAGAAAAGAAATTTTTCCGGTGAAATAATAATCAAAAAAACAAAATGCACAAAACAAAGACAGAATATTAAAATCAGTAAGGGAAAAAGCTTAAGTAAGACATTAAGGTGGAACTACCAAAAGTACACTGGACTTCTCAACAGAGAGTGTCAAAGTAAGAAAACACTAGGCAAATATCATACAGACCCTAAGAGAAAACAAATGCCAGCCCAAGTCATGGTACCCAACAAAACTTTCAATTACCAAGAAACCAAGGAGAAACAAAAAGAACTATACAAAGAATCAACAAAACGAGGAGCTGGTTCTTTGAGACAATCAACAAGATAAAGAAACCCTTAACCAGAATAACCAGAGGGCACAGAGGTAGTATCCAAATTAACAAAAGCAGAAATGAAAATGGAGCCCCAAGAACAGAAACCGAGAAAAATTGAAAAATCATCAAATCATACTACAAAAGCCTATACTCAACAAAACTGGAATATCTGGATGAAGTGGACAATTTTCTATACAGATACCAGGTACCAAGTTAAATCAGGATCAGATAAACCATCAAAAATTCTCATAACCTCTAAAGAAAGAGAAGTAGTCAATTCAAGTCTCCCAATCAAAAAAAGGCCAGGACCAGATGAGTTTAGTACAGAATTATATCAGACTTGTAAAGAATACTTAATACCAGTATTTAATACCGGTACAAACTACTCCACAAAATAGAAACAAAGGAATACTACCCAATTTATTCTATGAGGCCACAATTACTCTTATACCTAAACCACACAGAGACTCAACAAAGAATGGGAACTTCAGACCAATTTCTCTTATTAATATCAAAGCAAAAAATACTCAATAAAATTTGTGCAAACAGAACCCAAGAACACATCAAAATGATCACTCAATGTGATAAAGTAGACTTTATCCCTGTAGGGATGCAGGGATGGTTCAATATACAGAAATCCATCAACATAATCCACTCTATAAACAAACTCAAATGAAAAAAAATGATCATTTCATTCGATGCTTAGAAAGAATTTGACAAAATTCAACACCCATTCATGGTAAAAATCTTAAAAGGATCATGAATTCAAGTCCATACTTAAACATAGCAAAAGCAATATAAAGCAAACCAATAGCCTACAACAAATTAAATGGAGAGAAACTGGAATCAATCCCACTAAAATCAGGGAATAGGCAAGGCTGACCACTTTCTTCCCTACCTATTCAATATAGTACTTGAAGTCTTAGACAACAAAATGAAGTGAAAAGGATACAAATTGGAAAGGAAGAAGTCAAAAAATCACTATTTGCAGATAATATGATAGTATACTTATGTGACCCCAAAAATTCCACCAAAAATGCCTAAATTTGATAAACAACTTTGGCAAAGTGGCTGGATATAAAGTTAACTAAAACAAATGAGTAGCCTTCCTCTATTTAAAGGATAAACAGTTTGAGAAAGAAATTAGGGAAAGGACCTCTTTGCAAGAATCACAAATAATTTAAAATACCCTGGTGTGACTCTAAACAAGCAAGTGGAAGATCTGTAGGACAAAAATTTCAAGTCCCTGAAGAAAGAAATCAAAGAAGATCTCAGAAGATGGAAAAATTCCCCATGCTTATGGATTGCCAGGATTAATATAGTAAAAATGGAAATCTTCCCAAAAGCAATCTACAGATTTAATGCAATCCCCATCAAAATCTACACTCAATTCTCCTTAGAGTTAAAAAGAGCAATTTGCAAATAAATTTAGAACAACAAACAAACAAACAACCAAACAAAAAAACAACCAAACAAACAAACAAAAACAGGATAGTGAAAACTATTCTCAACAAAAAGAACTTCTGGGTGATTCACCATCCCTGACTTTAAGCTGTACTACAGAGCAATACTGAAAAAAAAAAATTGCATAGCATTGGTACAGAGACAGGCAGATAGATCAATAGAATATAATTTAAGACCTAGAAATGAACCCACCCACCTGTAGTCACTTGATCTTTGACAAAGGAGAAGATCTTTTTTTCCAGCAGGAAAATGACACCATTTTCAACAAATGGTGCTGGTTCAAGGGGAGGTCAGCATGTAGAGGAATGAATATTGATTGATTCTTATCTCCTTGTACAAAGCTCAAGTCCAAGTGGATCAAAGACCTCCACATAAAACCAGATACAATGAAACTAATAGAAGAGAAAGTGGGGAAGAGCCTTGAACATATGGGCACAAGGGAAAATACCTGAACAGAACAACAATGGCTTATGCTCTAAGATCATCAATAAATGGGACCCCATAAAACTGAAGAGCTTCTATAAGATGAAGGACACTGTCAATAGGAAAAAATGGCAACCAACAGATTGAGAATGATTTCTACCAATCCTATATCAGATATAAGGTATCTAATATATACAAAGAACTCAAGAAGTTAGACTCCCAGAGGACAAAATAACCAAATTAAAAATGAGATACAGAGCTAAGCAATGAATTCTTAGGAATATAAAATGGCCAAGAAGCACCTAAAGAACTGTTCTACATCCTTAGTCATCAGGGAAATGCAAATTAAAACAACCCTGGAATTCTATCTCACATCAGTCAGAATGTCTAGGATTAAAAATTCAGGTGTCTGCATATGCTAGAGAGGATGTGGAGAAAGAGGAACACTTCTCCATTGTTGGTAAGAGCTGGTTCAACTACTCTGGACATCAGTATGGTGGTTCCTCAGAAAATTGGACATAATATTACTTAAGGACCCAGCTATATCACTCCTGGGTATGTATCCAAAAAATGCTCCAAGATATAACAAGAATACATGCTCCACTATGTTCATAGAAGCCTTATTTATAACAGCCAGAAGCTGGAAAGAACCCAGATGTCCTTCAACACAGTGATGCATACAGAAAATGTGGTACATTTACATAATGAAATACTACTGAGATACTAAAAACAATGACTACATGAAATTCACATGCTAATTGATGGGACTAGAAAATATGATCCTGAGTGAGGTAACCAGTCACAAAAGAACACACAAGGTATACACTCACTGATAAGTGCATATTAGCCCAGAAACTCAGAATACCCAAGGTACAATTCACAGACCACATGAAGCTGAAGGAGAGCCTGAGAAATACAGAGGCAAATGTTCACAGCCAACCATTGGACTGAGTATGGGGACTCCAATGGAAGAGTTAGAGAAATAACTGAAGCAGCTGAAGGGGTTTACAACCCCATAGAAAGAACAATATTAACAAACCAAACTCTATAGAGCTCCCAGGGACTAAGCCACCAATCAAAGAATACACATAAAGAGATCCATGGTTTCAGCCTCATATGTAGCAGAGGACAGCATTGTCTGGCATCAATGGGAGAAGAAACCCTTGGTCCTGTGAAGGCTCAATTCCCCAGTGTAGGGAAAAGGAGTGGAGCAGAGTCTGAAGGAAAGGCTGTAAAGAGACTTCCCCACATGGAGATCCATCCCATATGCAAATACCAAACCTAGACACTATTGCTGATGCCAAGAAGTACTTGCTGACAGGAACCTGGTATAGCTGTCCCCTGAGAGACTCTGCCAGAGCCTGAAAAATACAGAGGATGATGCTCATAGCCAACCATAGGACTGATCATGGGAACCCCAACGGTCGAGGTAGAGGAAGTACTGAAGGAGCTGAAGGTGTTTACAACACCATGGGATCAAGAACATTATCAACCATCCCCAGAGCTCCCAGGGACTAAACCACCAACCAAAGTGTACACATGGAGGAACCCATGACTTCAGCTGCATATGTAGCAGAGGATTGCCTTTTTTGGCATCAATGGAAGGAGAGGTCCTTCATCTTGTGAAGTATTAATGCCTCAGAGTAGGGGAAAATTAGGGTGGTGAGACAGGAGTGGGTTGGGGGTGCACTCTCATTGAAGTGGGAGGATAAGGATGGCAATAGCTAACATCAAATTAAATGGAGAGAAACTTAAACCAATTCCACTAAAAATCAAGAATAAAACAAGGATGCACAGTCTCTCCTTGTCTATTCAACATAGTGTTTGAATTTCTAGCCAGTTGTTTAAAGCTAAACAACCCATGGAGATCAAGAGAATACAAATTGGATAGGAAGAAGTCAAAGTATTGCTAGTCACAGATGATAGGACAGTGTTCATAAATGACCAGAGATCTCCTACAGTTAAAGGATCACCTTCAGCAAAGTTGATGGATACAAAGTTAACTAAAACAAACAAAACAAAACAAAATGGTAGGCCTCCTTTATACAAATGATAAATGGGCCAAGAAAGAAATTAGTCGAACAATACTCTTTACAGTAGCCACAAATATTTAAAGTGTCTTGGCATAACTCTAACCAAGCAAGTGAAAGACCTGTATGGCAAGAACTTCAAGTCCCTGAAGAAAGTAATTGAGAATTATATCAGAAGATGGGAAGATATTTGATGCTCAAATATCTAGAGGATTAACATAATGAAAATGGCTATCTTACCAAAAGGAATCTACAGATTCATTGCAATTCCCATCAACATTCCAACACAATTCTTTACAGAAGTTGAAACAATTACCAACTTCATATGAAAAACAAAATATTTAGGCTAGCTAAAACAATCCTGAACAATAAAAGAACTTCTGGAGTTATCACCATCCTTGACCTCAAGCTACACTACAAAGCAATAGTAATAAAACTGCATGGTATTGGTATTAGTACAAAGAAGTTAATTAAAAATTAGAATCAAGAACCCTGAAATAAACTGACAGACCTAAGGGCACTTGATTTCTAATAAGGAAGGCAAAACCATACAATGAAAAAGAGAAACCATCTTCAACAAATGGTGTTGGTCTAACTGTATGTCTAGATGTAAAAGAAGGAAAATAGATTCCTTTCTGTCATCTTGCACAAAACTCAGTCCAAGAAGATTAAAGACCTCAACATAAAACTAGATACATTATGTCTTAGTTAGGGTTTTACTGATGTGAACAGACACCATGACCAAGGCAACATTTAATTGGGGCTGGCTAATAGGTTCAGAGATTCAGTCCATTATCATCAAGGTGGGAGCATGGCATTATCCAGGCAGGCATGGTGCAGGCAGAGCTGAGAGTTCTACATCTTCATCCAAAGGCTGTTAGTGGAAGACTGACTTCCAAGCAACTGGGATGAGAGTCTTCAGCCCACACCCACAGTGACACACCTATTCCAACCAGGCCAACACCTCAGATGGTACCACTCCCTGGTCCAAGAACAAACAAACCATCACACACTAAATCTAATAGAACAAAAACTGGGGAATAGCCTTGAACTCATTGGTAAAGCAGAAAACTTCCTGAATAGAACAGCAATGGCTCAGGCTTTAAGAGCAACAGTTATTAAGTGGTGTCTTATGAAACTGGATAGTTCTATAAGGCAAAGGACACTATCAATAAGACACAATGGCAGCCTACAGATCGTGAAATGATCTTCACCAATCCTAAATCTGACAGAAAGCTAATATCCAAAATTTATAAAGAACTCAAGAAATTATGCACTAAGAATCTAAACAATCCAATTAAAATATGGGGTACATAGCTAAACAGAATTCTAAAAATAAGAGTCTTGAATGGCTGAGAAACACTTAATGTCCATAGACATGAGGGAGATAAAAATTAGAACAACCCTGAGACTCCATATTACACCTATCAGTATGGCTAAGATCAAAAACTCAAGTGATAGCATATGTTGGCAAGGATGTGGACTAAGGGGAACATTCCTCCATTGCTCATGCAAGTGAAAACTTATACAATCCCTTTGGAAATCAAATTGGCAGTTTCTCAGAAAACTTGGAACAGTTCTACGGCAAAACCCAGCTATACAACTCCTGAGTATATACCCAAAAGATGTTCGACCAGCCCTCAAAGGCATTTGCTAAACTACCTTCACAGCAGCTTTATTAGTAACAGTCAGAAACTGCAAACAACATAGTTGCCCCTTATCTGAAGAATGGATAAAGAAAATGCGGTACATCGACATAATGAAATACTATTCAACTACTAAAAAAACAAAGATATAAATTTTGCTGAGAAATGGATGGAATTTGAGAATCATCCCTAGTGAGGTAACTCAGCTCCAGAGAGAGAGAGGTATTGAGTGTAGTAGCTTATACGTGGACTTTTGTCAAAAGCTGCAGAACAACCATGCTACAATCTGCAGACCCAAAGAAACCAGAAATAAAGAGGTCCCAAGTCAGGATTAATAAACTGTACTCAGAAGGGGAAACTAAATAGTCATCAGAGATGGATGATGAGAGGAAACTTGGTAGAGAGGTGAGGAGGGAAACCCGAATGGTGATATGATGTGCAGGCTAGGTGGTGAAAGAGGGTTTGAAGTAAGCATAGAAATCGGCTGTGGCCATCTCTGTTGACTAGCTGGAGGTTTGGGACAGGACAGGGTACTGGGAGTTCATAGAGGTGACCCTGGCTTAGATTCCTACCAGAGGGGGAAATAGAGACTGAAGCAGCCACCCCCTTTAACAAGGTACAACTTCAAAATGAGGGAGGGGGACAACAATCCATCCACAAAACCTGCAACCTCAAATTTGTCTTGCCTACAAAGTGTGCACGGAGAAAGATGGAACAGCAACTGAGGAAACAACGAACCAATGACTGTCCCTGCTTCAGAGCCATTCCCTGTGAGAGAGCCAACCCCTGACACTATTAGTGATAACCTACTATGCTTGCTGACAGGAACCTAGCATAACTGTCTCTGTAGACTCTTCATCAAGCAGCAGATGCTGAGACCCCATAGCCAATCATCAGGCAGAGCTTGGGAGTCTTGTGGAAGAGTGGAAAATAGAAGTGATATCACAAGTAGACCCACAGAGTCAACAAAGTTGGGACCATGGGGGCTCTTAAAGCCTGGTTGCTTCAACCAGGAAGCATGCAGTAGTTGAAACTAGACACCCTTCACATTTGTAGCAGGTGTGCAGCTTTGATTTCATCTGGGTCCCCTAATAAGTGGACCAGAGTCTGTCTCTGTTTCTGTTTCCTGCCGTTGGATTACCTTTTCCCCCATGTGAACTGCTGGTTAGGCATAGGTGGGAGAGGATGTCCCTAGACCTGCGGGGACCAGATGTGCAGGGTAAGGTGGTACCCAAGCCAGGCTCCCCTTCTCTGAAGAGAATGGGAAGAGGTGATGGGAGGGGGGAGGTAAAAGTAGGACTGTGGAGAGAGAAGAGAAGGGGGTTGTGATTGAGATATAAAGTGAATTACAAAAATAAACATAAACAATTTTAAAAATCAAAATGAACTGACTAGAATTAATTAAAGTATAAAATTAAAGATCTAATTAATTTCAAATTAACTTAATTCTAAAAATATTTTAATTTAATATGTTTGTGAAATAAAGCCTCAAATATGTGTACTAAAATACAGCAAAGCCATTTTAAAGTAAATCTTTGTTTATTGCATATTTTTGTTATTACTCTTAAATTCTGTACTTAAATTTTGTCTTTCCTCAGGAACACATCATTTTGTATTTCTCAAGATTAAAATATACCATATATGTGTGTGTATATAAATATAAGTAATTAAAATTGTTACTAATATAGTCAAAACTTCATAGGAATTTAAAATTGCTTTAAAATTAGTCATACAGGTGTGAAATATACTTACAAAAAACTTACTGTCAAAAAATAAAAATAACTTCTATTTTCTAAGGAATAGTAATATTAAAATTCTACTGCATACCTTCTGTACTTTTTAAGCCATAATTTTTCCATATATGACAGACTGTCTTCTGTGAATTCGATATTAATTGGTTCTGTCCAAATTTTCAAATTAGTTTGTACTTCACATTCTTCCACAGAGTCTACAAAAATAAACACTGCACATAATTAATGTAGCCATGCCTCTGAACACTCGTATCTTCTCTTTAGATAAAGAAAAGTGCCGATTGTTTATGAAGGATAGTTCTTTGGCATTTATCCCTGTAAAAGTAATTTTTATCATGTTATGATATGTGATATTAATATAATACCAAGTCTACTATGTAAATAATTCTGAAATTTTTTTTTAAAACTGGTTTTAATAAATGATTCTCTGCACAATTTCTTCAAAATCTCTGGAAATAAAATGATTTTTATGAGTCAAAAGCTTTCAAATATAACATTATCTTAAATGAGAAAGATAAATACAGTGTGCTTGTATATTCCACACACTCAGCAAACACATACACATAAAAGGTATATATTATAGCCATTCCTAATAATATTCACACATTATAGGGACTAGAAAATAATTGATAATGAATTTTTCTCATTCATAATGAGAACATTAACCTCCTCATTAACTTTTGCCTTTGACATTACTTCCTCCCAAATGCTATTATTTCTGAAGCACCACAAACTAAATAAATAAATAAATAAATAAATATATATATATATATATATATATATATATATATATATATATATATATTACTCAGAGCTATTTGAAAGTGATCAAGCTTTGGGCTAAAGGAAGCTCATGAACCCAGGAATGGTAGCCACTCTCACCTCCAGATACTGCCTTCTATTTAGATTGCAAACACCACCAGAATAAAATGCTCTAAGAAAAGTAGGAAAAGGAGGTAGTAAAGCTTATAAACATATTTTTAAGGTATTTAATCACCAAGCTGGTCCTAACCTCATATTGCAGACCTTAATATTTAGCATTCGGCAACAGCCAAATGCCACCAACTAAATAACTTAATGGAGGAACTGAGTTCCCATCTTCCCAAGAGTATTGTAACATTGAGGAAAAGAGGTAGCAGAAATTTGGAGAGTAATAATCATTATCTGTTACATTAAAAAAAAAAAAAAAAAGAAAGAAAGAAAGAGTTAAGGTTATGAGTGTGAATTGTGACTATAACCATGATGGGAGGGTCAGGAGGTGTGCTGAAGCTAAGAGAATTGTAGTAGAAAAACCAAGAGTTAGAGGAAGGAAGGGGGACTTGGGTTGTTTTTATTTTTTTTCCTGAGAGAGGAAGCAGGGAAGCACTATACTTGAATACTGTACTTGACTCTAAGATCTGGATAAAGATGTGAAGAGTACAGGACTAAAACAAGCAACCTGGGTTGTACTTTTCTACATTCACCAACGGAACAACCTCAGAAAGTAAAGCTGAGACCTGGTCCTCATATGTAGAATGAGGTGGTTTTATTTTTTTCCAATTACCTTGTATAAATAGATAGTCTTCGAAGCCTTCAAAAGTCCACAGAATATGACAGCTAAGGCCATTTCATTATTGAAAATCATTTGCCTAGAGACATGTCTGCTCCTGACAACACCCCCTTCTTGTTTCAAAGAAGATTTGAACATCTTTACCTCCAGGCAAGGTTGTTTTCATTGCAAGGCAGCCACTGAGCAGAAACTGCTCATTTCATCTACAGACAATATTGTCATCCACCTATCCTTCCCCCCCCCACACACACACACAGAAAAGACACATTGTGCAGAATAGTCAGCTACTTACTTTGCCTAGACAGGGTCAGCAGCCCTTCAAATTTGTTTTATATGTCTGTCAGATAATCCTGGGCCAAAAGGCTAAAGACTGATGCTCCAAAAATCTGAGGAATGAGGTACTGTACAGCTAGTCAGCTATCTCTACAAATGTTAACTTGCAAAAGCTGTGCTTTGTGATTCCTATATTTTCAGGTAATATTTAGTCATTCTCGGGTTTCTGATGGGGTTGAAGACTAGTTTTAATCTCATAATCAAACCCAAGTTGCTTAATGTAGAGTTTATAGAGTAGATGACATGGTTTTCAAATGATATTACAGGCTAAAATTCTAAACATAATACTGGGATAGAATCATATTTTTTTTTTCAGTTAGGAAATGTGTTAATTGACAACTTTATAGACTCGATGTCATTTGTACCTCATACTTAATTGTTATGGTTTTGTTCAATTTTTATGTGGGAGAAGAGTTGTTGTTTGGACAGAAAAGGTAAGATGTAAAGTGAGGTGTGGCTTCCCTAATTTGTTCTTGATTGTGTCAATAAGAAAGGCAAAAGCCAATTGATGGGCGAAAGGAAAAAGGTGGGATTTCTGGTTCCCAGGAGAAGAGAAAGGACACAGAAAAAGAGGAATTCAGATCAAGCTTTGGATGAGGAGGAAACTACAAGTATATAGATCTTGGGGCACCTGGAGTTTGTAGTAGTCTATGTGATCAGAGGCTAAGGAGGTTGGAGAGACCTGGCTGGTAGGATTATGACAGGAAATTCTTTATCCCAGCCATTTAGTTATCTGGCTAGTTTTAAAATAATCAAATTGTCTAGTGTTTTCTATCTACAGAAAAGCTAAAGTGGGCAGGTGAAGAAAGAGGGCAGCTGAGGCAGATGTTGGCTGCTTGGCAAAGCTAGCCTTGAGGGACTGGAAGAGTGATCACAGCTCCCAGGAAAAGCAGCCAGCTGACACTTGATAGAGCTGAGCTAGACCTGCGGCAGCTGATCTCGGAGCCTAGCCTGGAGCATGGGCAGAACTTCCAAGAAAGCATGATTAAAAAAAAAAAATACACACAACATTCATGTGCTTATCAGAGTCTGAATACTGATCCTAATAACAATCATCTAATGGTGAGGAGAAGAATCTTCAGTATATATTCAGCAAGAAACTTTGCTCATCAATTGAAGGACATACACACACGAGCTATGGCTTAAAGACAGAAAGTCCTCATGAGCTTTATTTCCCATATTGCTTCTGGCTCAGCAACTTTCCCTTCTGAGAATTTGGGTGATATTCTCTACCACTCATTCTTTTGAGAACATGGTCATTAAAAAAAAAAAAAAAACATACAGCACAAATTCCTAAAGTAAATGGATGCCTAAAGAATCTGAGGAACACCCAGGAGAGGAGAGTAGAGGAAAAGAAGTGAGCCAATGGTAGACTGTCAGCAGGGAGGTCAGAGAGAGAAAAGAGCTTCAGCTCACATAATGGCCTCTGGCCAGCAAAAGCACCTAACATTCACATCGAAGAAAAGAAGTCTCTGAATGACTAAAATGAATTAAGGAAGAAATCAGTGATAAAAATATCTGGAGAACTGGGAAATTTAAAGCACACTGCTCTGCTAAATGGCCATGGAACACAAGGGTGCTTAATGTAATTTATAATAAAAGGGGTATATATTAAGCATAGTAACTATTTCCATTACTTGAGCAAACTCTTAAGTGCCTGAAAATATGAAGTGCTGGTGATAATTGAATCAACAGAAAAATCTTATACACTTCAGATGAACTATAAAATGTTGCAGATGGAGTATCAAATGTTGAAAATACTTTTCTTGATATTTCATTTTTATCTAGTTTAGTTGATGACATATATTCCTGACAACCAGCTAGTTTGCTCTCAAGTAATGACATCTTTGGAATTGTATATAAAGCATATTTCAAGAACTACACGCAAAAATATATAGTACTATTATTTGACATTCTCAAAATGAGAAATACATTAAAGAAAAAAATCAGCATTTAAACTGAGAAATAGTGGCACATTCACAGAATAAAAGATTAGCAAACATTGAAAGTAGGTGAATTACAACCATACACATTTTCATGCATGAATCTCAGATAAATAATCCTGGGTCATATGAGTTACAAAAGAATATGCATAACATAATTACACACACACACACATTACACACACACACACACACACACACACACACACACATGAAATACTTGCACAATAAGACAATATATTTTGAATAAACTTCAGGGAAACCAAGGGACTTAAAAAAGATAGAACACAGGTTAGTGAGACCTAGAAGAAGCTGGGAAAACAGAGAGCAGTCATATGAAATGAGAGAAACGTAGATGCTTATTAGTGTTTCCCCCATAAGCTGTAAAAAATTCATAATCCTTCTGTTATACCCATTTTAATATAGAATATAAAAGCTAATATGAAATTAAAATATTTACAACCACATATCATATTCCTAATAAAATGTTTAATTTTCTATAGTCAATCAAAATTCAATATGTCAATAACCATCCTTATTATGACTATTTCTACACAGGAGTTTCATTGTAAGGAAGAGTGAGAATAAGGGATAAAATCAATCTCTCCACACAAAACATTGAAACTTTTGTTTCCAATCATCCATCTGATTATCATAGCATCTTTCCCCAACAACCCATTCTAAATGCACCTTAGTCTTTGCTAATGAACATCACAGCAGAACTGAAAATGAAAAATAACACAGAAAATAAAAACATTTTCTCTTTTGAAAGGTCCCAGTTAAATATATTTTCTTCTTCAAACTCTGTAAAGCCATATAATTCCTTTCTTCCCTGGGATTCCAATTCCTCTATGAAAACAATATTAGACAGAAGACATCTGCCATGAGCCACCATTTATCTGTGGGTTTCAGTCTCATCTTTGTGGTGTAGCAATGGCAGAATTACTTCTGTAACTGTGCTCTAACAAAGCCAGAGAAGTGACCCTTCCCTCATTTAGTGATGACAAGCTCCAAAACATCAGAGTAGTTTGTTCTTCCTGTTATAGTGGAAACGTGACAGGAGTTTCATAGATCATAACAGCAGCCTGAAGGAAAAATACCCAAACTCATGAGATACTTTCCTCTAATGAGGATCATGTTGTACCTTGTGTCAATTGTTGCAAAGAAATATTAAGAGAGGGATTTCTAGAAAATGTAGCACATGGTAAGAGAAATGAAATCTATGGATATAGCTGCACTTATCTCATAGTGATATGGTACAATTATTTTCTGAAGGTAGTATGATAATAAATAAGGATTACATAGGACATACACTATAGGCAGATTAAACAAATCTGTATCTGAAATATGTATTTTACCATGAGGGTAAATCACTGTGGCTTTCATGATAAAAAAAATAAAAAATGTTCACTATAACCATTCAGTGTATCACCCCATTACCCTAATGACATCCATCCAATGGCCAATCACTGGCTATTGGTAGGTAGAAGGAAACCAAGGTATTGAAGTCTTCACAATGCTACAAAGCCAGAGAGATAATGTAATTAAATGAAGAAACATCCTAGCCCTGACTTCCTTCAATGATAAACAGTAGAGTGTAAGGAAAATAAACTCTTTTCACTCCAACTAACTTTTGATCACATTCTTCCTGTGAGGTTCATTGTGGCCATAGGTTCAACCTTCAATTTATGGTTTAAGGTTTATATGCAAACATTTGTTCCTCCTTCCTTCCTATTTATGGTGCTATTTTGGAGGCAGTACATTTTGGGAGATTGAGGCCTCACCATAAGAAGTAATTCTCAGGGAAGCATGCTGTGTGGTTTATACTAGCACCTACTTCCAGTCTTGGTCTCATGCCTGCTTTACAGTGATGTAAGAAATGAGGAGTCCAGCCATCTGCTCCTGCTGCTTTGGAGCCACCTGCTGCTGTATTTCTCCTAACTTGATGGGCTCTATTGTCTCCAACTGTGAGCCAAAATAAATTCCCCTTTAGGTTGCTTTGTTGGAGATTTGTCCACTCTAAAAAGAAACTTACTGATCTAAGGCATACACAGTGTCCTTTGCTGACCTGTCCCATAGATTCTACCAACCTGATACATTGGAACAGTAGATCTTTCTAACCACTGTTTCCTTGTAGGAAAAGAAAAGTTTAGACTTCAATGTTCCATTTGTCCCATGATCTGAATTTACATAAGAAAACAAGATAAATATCCCCCCCATGACCAACTTCATGCTTTAAAAATACTAAAGGACTCACCACTGACCACCTAGTTTGTACATTTAGCTCCCTTGAGAAGCCCTAGCAAATTGCTCTTTATTGTTTTTAAGCATTGCATTTGTACTGTCAGGAGTGCAAAGAAATGAAGACACCTCTGTTGTGTTGAAAGATGATGTGAGCAGTGTCCATACCTGGTTTCTTTGCATGCACTTCCTCCTCCTTGTTTTCCTCCTGATGCCCAGCTCTCCACTGGGTTAAGGCTTCCCGGAAAGACTGGGCAGATGCTTCTTCATCAAAAGGCGTTTTCCACATGGCCTTGAACCTTGGGTTTCCACCTTCTCCTCCTTCTGTGGCTATAGTTTCTACCTAACCAGTTAAAAATGTAACAAAGACTTGCTTATCAAATTTCCTACATCTTATAAGGACATGAAAAAAAAAGGATACTTTAAACTCAGAAGAATATGTTTTTATGTAGCACACATTTAAATGCTCTATTGTTTTCCTTTAAACTTCCTTAGCAGTTATAAATGGTCAGCTCTGATGTAAACACTGGAAGAGCCTTTAAATCTGATGACTTCAGTTTATCCTTGCTCATCCCTTCTACAGATGTTCTGGTTATGTACATATTATCCGTCCTTTCTCATTGACCAATCCTCTGCTACTTGCAACCTTCTCACATTATAGCAGGTGTCTGTTAGGAGATAGCTTCTCATTCTCTATGTAGCCAAGACTGATCTCGAACTTGAGATCTATCTACGTTGAACTCCTGAATTCCAGGATTATAGGCATGAAGTCCCACCAATTGACATGAGTATAGATGTATATGTATGTAATTTTACATGTTCTAATATAAACCTCATGCTGTCAGTGTGTGGAAAATCTTTTGATCCTCTGAAATCAGCATCTGCAAAGTTTCTGAAGAACCTTCTCCTTCCTTGCCCTATACTCTCACCTCCTCTTTTCTTTATCATTCTCTGTTCCTGCTTACCTTGGGATCTTGGAGAACTGTGAACCATTATGTACATTTCTTCATCAGGACTTTACACTAGTTGTGAGTCCTTTGCATAGGTTTTCACAGCCATTTTGCTCATACCATTCAATTTCTCCAAGATCACCTTCCTACAGAGTTCTCCACTGGGAATAGTGACAATGACTAACTCCTCTGAGACCTCTTTTCTATTTGCTTGCTTGTTTCTTTTCTCCACTAGGTTATTTCCAAAACAGTTTATTCTTTAGACCCCATGGAATAAATCTTGGATGAATACTGTTTTATATCATTTCATTAGTACATGGTTGGAATATAGTAGCTTCCCTTAACAAGGGAGAGTAAAGGGGAAAGAGGGGGAGAGTCAACAAGAGAGGCCATTTGAGGAGTCCTATGGAAACCTAACACAGTAGAAGCTTCTTAAAATATATACATTCATCAGGTAACTCTAAACAGAACCACCAAATAACAGAGGAGATGAAACCCCAAAGGTTTTCTCTTGTCTTCAAGTAAAACCTGTCGGACCAGGAGGCTGTTTGTCAAGAGGGCTTCATGCAAACTCCCACACAACTCAGGCTACTATCAAATCTATTTGTAGCTCTGAACAAACTTTTTCTGTCAGATATAATCACTTCCATCCAGTTTTTTCCATTTCCAAAGGTACATTGTTTTGACTCCCAATTCCTAACTTTTTCTTCTTTTTTTCTTCTTCTCTGTCTGTTCACTTTGATTAATACTGCTTTTTGTTTTATTGGCTCTAGGGAAGGCGAGAAAAAAATGGCATGAAATTGCATGTGGTGGGAGATGTAGAGGAGCTGGGGAGAGATGGCCTTGGGAGAGTAGCCATCAAAATATACTGTAATTCATCCAATCATGGTTCATAGTACATTTTCTGCAGATCTATGAAAAAAATACATGCAAACATTCCCAGTTTTGGGGTATATTCAAGCCTAGTTCCTATGTAGGAAGAAATCATGCTGAAATTGAACACTTATCTACATATGCAAAAGTCAAGAGACTTCAGTTCAACCCACACTTAATCCTCAAGTAACAAAGCTTTCTTTGTGACTAGCCAAATAACTCAGTTGGTGAGCTACTGCAAAAAGACCAGCCAGGACCAAGAAGTCAGAGTGGGTTAGTAGGGGAGCATGGCAGGGAACAGGGTGTGTGTGGAGGGGGGGAGGGTGTAGGGAACTTTCAGGAAAGCATTTGAAATGTAAATTAAGTGGTGTCCTCTCAAAAAAAAAAAAAAAGAAAAGAAAAGAAAAGAAGAGAAAATATCAGTATCACCCCAGAAAGGAAAGAGAATTATAACTTCAATCAGAATGTGGAGTTTGTTTCTTGCCAAAGAGTCAATAGAAGGGAATGCTTCCCCTTGAAACTTCTCACTTTGGAGAAGTTTTTATTCTCTCCCCTGCTTCTCCTCAATAAATCTACCACATTCAATCCACTCTATACAAGAAAATAATCTATATGAATGTTCTACATGTACCTATACATAGATATATGTGCATACACATACACATGTATACACCTTCACCCTAACCCAAACTTAACTCTGACTGCAAACATAACCCTAACATGTATATAATTTGTGTGTGTGCAGACAAAAGTTTATGTAGCACATTGTGTGATCAATAGTTAATGTAAATAACTGCCAGAATTTGGTATCCATCTTCCTTTATACACTGTTTAAACTGCCTGCCACCTAAATGGTTATATTTTGAGCATGTACAAGCTCTAACTAATAAAAAATTGTTATATTGCATCCTGGATTTTACTTGAATGTTTCTCTTCAACATTCATACAGTTCTTGACATGGTCAAAATGCACAAAAGCCATATTGTCAATTTTTTTTCATCAAAAAGAACCATTTTCAGTGGAATCAAACTAATCTTAGAATTATTTTTATAGTCTAAATATATTCAATTACTAAAACAATCAAATATTAACTAACAACATGATAAAATAATGTACATCTGTGGTAAAAGATATAAATGGCAGTCACCACATATAGGACAGGAAATATCCTCCCTTGTCTTCCTCAGTTTACCTCAGAGCTGTTCTGAAGGAAGGCTTTGGGTTTCTGCTGACTTTTACTGGATGCTTCTGCAGGATGGTTCCCTTCATTGGGGGGATTTTCTTCCTTTATGAATTGATGAGCAGTATTTAATACGTTGGATAAGATTTGAGATTTGGGCTATTAAAAAAAGGGAAAGTATGGTCAAGAATCTTAATGCAAGAGTCAGTAATTTACAGACAACAAAATAAGTTTTCAGTATTGTATGACTCATTACATTCAATATAATTTATATACTTTTTGTTTTCTATTAATTTTTAGATCATAATATAATTGTATTATTTCCCTTCCCCATGCCTCCCTTCAAACATTCTGAGATGCTATGATGCTACCTATTGTTTCTTTCAAATTTATGACTTTTTCATTTAATGTTGTTACATAATTACAAGTATATGTATATATACTTGTAATTATGTAACAACATTAATATTTGGGAATATATATATATATAT
Organism: Mus minutoides; assembly: GCA_902729485.2. Classification (NCBI taxonomy): domain Eukaryota; kingdom Metazoa; phylum Chordata; class Mammalia; order Rodentia; family Muridae; genus Mus; species Mus minutoides. The sequence goes on from LR749719.1 coordinate 1,198,403, forward strand.
ATATACTTGTAATTATGTAACATTAATATATTAATATTTAGGAATATACATATTCCTAAATATAGCCTGCTTAGTCTTTGTAATGTTACTTGCATGTATGTTTTCAAGGCTAAAAATTTGTTATTAGAAAACTAGCAGGTGTGTTTTTTTTTCTTTTTTCATTGTTATTATTATTTTTATTGACTTTTAATCTTCTTTTACAGTCCAGGCTTTATTCCCTTCCTGATCCACCCTCTGACTGGTTCACATTCCACACCCCTCTCCCCTACTACCAAGAGGATATTCCTACCTCCTCTTCACCTCACCCCGCCCCCAGACCTCTCCACTCCCTGGTGCTCAAGTCTCTCAATGTTTAGGTGCATTTCCTCTGACTAAGTCCAGACTCAGTAGTCCTCTGCTATATATGTATTGGGAGCCTCATATCAGCTAGTATATGCTGCCTCGTTAGTGGCTCAGTGTCTGAGAAATCCCAGGGTTCCATGTTAGTTAAGACTGCTGGTCTCCTCCTCAGCTTCTTCCAGCTTTTCCAAAATTCAAACACAAGGGTCACCAGTTTCTGTCCATTGACTGCATCTCACTCTTTCAGCTGCTTTTTGGGCTGTTTGGAGGGCAGTCTTGATAGGCCCCTATTTGTAAACATTCTATAGCATCAGTAATAGTGTCAGACCTTAGGGCTTCCCACTGAGCTAGATCCCAATTTGGGCCTATCAATGGACCTCCTTGTCCTCAAGCTCTTCTCCATTTTTGTTCCTGCAGTTATTTCAGACAAGAACAATTCTGGGACAAGGTTTTTGACTGTGGAATGGCAACCCCATCCCTCCACTTGGTCCATTTCTACCTCTTTCGGTATTCTTTAGTTGCCTGTATTTTTCCACACATGATTGAGGTCGAGTGTGCTTTCTCCCCACGCACTTTGACTTGCTAGCTTGATTTTCATTGTTAAGCTCAATTTTAGGCATTCATGTTGGTGAGACTTTAGGCCTGCAGCTTTTGACATTACTAGGAGAAACAACTTCTCAGCAAGCTCTCTGATTCTCTAACTCTCTCTCATTCATTCTCCCCAATCTCTTTCAATGTTCCCTGAGCAGAAATTGTTTTTATAGGTTCATGTATTGGAGCTAGACTTTAGACTTCTACATTTTGAATAGGTGTGGTTTCTTGGAATGGTCCCTGTCTGTTGCAAAGAGATGTTTCCTTGATGAGTGAGTGAAGACCCCACTATTTGTGAATAGTGAATAGATACTTAGAGTGTAGTTATGGCGAATGCTGGTTTAGTAACATGGTAATTGTAGGTTCTCTTCCAAAGTCTATGACTTCACTAGTCCTGAATAATTGGATAGCATTCCAGTACCTGGAACGATTACTCTTTTGTTGGGCATGCCTTATGTCCCAATAAAGAGCTGTTGTTACTGCCAGGGTATGGGTGCCACTATTGCATCCTTACTGTTAAAGTTCCAAGCTGGCTATCATTGTGGCTCCTGGTAATCATCGCTGGGTAGAACTGTGGTTTGCTTCCCTCCTTTGAAAGCTAGCATGGTGCCTTCTGATATCAATCTTCTCAACAGTGGGCACTATCTACTGAGGAAAATAGTTGAGTCTCATACTTTTCTAAGCATCTTTAAAAGATTTTATCATTTAGTCCTCAGGAAAACACTAAAATGTATTATTTTTTGTTTTAGTAATAAAGTAATTCAAGCTCAGGTACTTAAAATAATAACTAGCCTTTAGTCACATAGTCAGTAGCAAGCAGAGCAGGGCATTGTGTAAACCTAAAGATACACAGCGTTTTCACTATGTACCCTGAAAAAGATTGCTAGGTTCACTTATGGACTTCACAGACAAAAGTAAGCCAACCAAACAACAAATAAAAAACAAACAAACAAAACCCTAAATATATCATATCTATAGAGTTTGTAGGTGAGTTGTAATGAGTTTTTCTTTGTATCAAAACGTCTTTAAGAAACACATACTATGCTAAGATAAACAGCAGAATGTGCTCTGCCTGGATTTCCCTAAAACTCCAAGTCACTCCTCATTTGCAGTCTTCATGCTGAATGAAGGACCTACAGGAAAACCTTTCCTATTGTACCTTTATCTTCATCAGCTTTACCTGGATGAGGGCTTCTTCTGGAATCACTCCCTGCTTTCCCAAAAAGCCCTGGGCCTTCTCCCTTCCACTTAATGTCACCTTGAGCTCATTATCATCACCTATCATAAGGATTATATACCAGTGCTTGAACCACAACCATCTAGCTATATTAAGAAATTCACAAAGGAAAAAGTATGCCTTGTAAAATGGTGTATGGCTATCAGAGTGTCCACTAAGTAGCCTGTGGTTAAAATGAAGTATGAAACAGGCAAAGTAGGTACAGAAAGTTTTAGAACAAGTTAAAAAGTAATGTTAAAAATTACTTTTCCCCCTGAGGGGGTAGAAACTCCACAAGAAGACCAACCGAATCAACTAACCTGGACTTTAAGGGCTCTCAGAGACTGAACTACCTCCAAAGAGCACACACAGTTAAGACCAAAGTCCCTAGGACATATGAAGAAGATGTGCAGCTCGGTCTCCATGTGGGTCCCCCAACAACTGGAGTGAGAGTATCTCTAAAGCAATTAATTGTCTGTGGAATCCATTCCCCTAACTGGGATGCCTTATGTGGGCTCAATGGGAGAGGATGTGCCTAACCCAGCAGAGACTTGATGCTCCAGTTTGGAGGCTATCCAGAAGGGCCCCATCCTTTCAGAGAAGAATGGGAGAAGGGTGAGAGGAAGGATACTATGAGGGAAGACTGGGAGGTGGAGACAGTGATTACGAAGTAAAATGAATAAATTAGCTAATGAAGAAAATTTTGCCTATGTTTCTTTAGGGCATGTCTCTGGTGAGCGAAAGATTGAGAAGGCCTATTCTCTGAGGGTTCCTACCAGTAAATAGGCTGCTCTGTTCCATGACTCCCCAGAATTTGCGATCTAAATTTGAACTTGTTTTCAAAAGGAAAGCACAGGGTCTTCAGAGGCTAAAAAATTTAGTTAATGTCAACCACACAAAAACGTGGATCACACTTAATCAGAAAACTTCCAAAGATAGGATAAGTACTGTAGGTTTAGAAGTTACATTTTTTTTTCTAATCTGTCATGGCAGTATTCCTACTTAAAAATTTTCATTTAGTAAACAATTTAAATAGCTAAAATTACATTGGAATTTCTCAGATATGACCTTTTGCAAATCTATTTAGATGCATTGCCATCTGAAATTATAATAAATCAGTGATTACAAAATCCAGAAGTGTTATTTCACACTGAATTCATAGACTACTCATGAAAACATGACTGTGTTCCTTATGCACAAATATTGGTGCTTGCACTGTGCACAGACCTGTGACAACCACTCCCTGTTGCACCCACACACACACCATCGTTACATAATCTCTGCAGTCTTTGTTTAAATAGACATTTAAGCCAGTGCTAAAGATGAGCCTGAAAGTAGCAACTGTATTTTAGTCATTAATTGTATACGAGTAATTGAATAAAAGCTTGATTTTAAATTGTCCAGAATAAAAGTCCGTAAACTCCAAAAGCACTCAGAATGATTGATATGCATATAATATTTATAACATCAAAAGTATAGTAAATTTTATAGAGCAAATATCAGAAGTATAAACTCTTAAATAATGCTAAGAAGGCAAATTCTTACTCTAGTATGAATCCTGCTACAAATATTCTAATAGCTAAAAAAATCAATGTATGGCAAAAATAAATATTGAAGTTAATTTACTATTATAAATTAGTCTTGTCTTTTAGAAGATGGCAAATTGCACTCAGGCCTGTCTTCTAGGGTCTCTGGGAAATGAACCAGAGAAACTTGGAAAACAGCTGTAAATTACCTGGAAATGAACCTATCCATGGTAGTGAAATGCTTGAGAAATGATAACTTTAAAATACTGAAGAAAGACTTTTAGACAGAGATTTTAGACAGAGATACCAAAAACATACATTTGAGAAAAGGCAGCCTGTTAAACGTTTCTGAAAACAAAACAAATCAGAACAAAAACAAAGCAAACAAAAGAAAAAACCTGGTTATTCACATCCAGAAGAGTGTAGCTGCATACCTCCCTTAAAAACAAAACAAAACAAAACAAACAAACAAACAAACAAAACCACAAGTGCGTTAATTTGTTCTTTGAAAATTCCATACGAAGAAAGTTGATAACATTTACCCACACACCTCTCTGGTAAATTCTCCAAGACTCACAAGCACTCTAACCACTCTCTATTCTGTCATTCTTTCTTTTTTAAAAAAGTAATCTATTGAGTTCAATTTGTACTGTCCACATACAAATGGGTATGAAGACATTCACTGGAGCATGCTCACAGTAACAGAAGCCACACCCTTAAGTAAATATGATCCTGCCCACAGATGCTATCAGCCATTAGCCTTTCCTTGGTTAATTCTCAACAGACTAAACTCTTGTTATTGTTTACAACAAACAAACAAAAAAACTACTGAAAATGAATCAAAGACCTTAATTTAATACCAGAAATGAATAAGGTAAAACACTTTAAGTCTTTCTGGACAGACTACTGTAGCCCAGGAAATTATACTAGAATAGCAAATGATAGAGATGAATTACAAAGTTGATACATAGCATAAAGAAATTTAAGCTGAATTAAAAACTACCATACAGAATGGTAAAAGAATCATTGCCAGGTATATATCTGAGAAAGGAATGACATCTAAAGTATATAAAGATTTCAGAAAATTCCCCACAAAATACTAATAAATTCAACAACCCAGTTGATGAATGATGAAATAAATTGAAAAGACTGTTGTCAGAAAGTAAAGTGCAAATGACCAATAAAAATATAAAACTATATTTTATATTTTTAGCCTTCAAATGAATGAAATTTAAAAATATTTTGACACTCTTTACCCCAGTAAGACTGACTACCATTAAAAAATTCAAAAGAAATGTTAACAAAGGTGTAAGAAAAAAGGAGCAGCTGTAGCCTGTTAATTGAACACAAACTGGCCGGCTTATCATTTAAATCACTATGAAGGCATCACAAAATTTAAAAGTACAGCTATCATGTGATCCTTCTATAACATATCTGGGTAAATGTACTCTAGGAACTCTACATCAACAAACATCAGAGACCATCTCATCCATGTCTATGTGTTGCAATGCACAGTAGCCAAGTTATAAAGCAAGCTAAACGTTCAATAACAAATGAATGAATAAGGAATATGTGAATATGTGGCATATATATATATATATATATATATATATATATATATGTGTGTGTGTGTGTGTGTGTGTGTGTGTGTGTGTGTGTGTGTTTGTATATGTCTGTGTATGCAGTTTTATTTAACCATAAAAGCAATGAAATCGTTATTGTATGTGAAATAGACACAAGTGCATATCATCAAATGAAGTACTCCTAACACAGCGATCATCATGTTTTCCATTGTTTGTGAACCTAAGAGCTCTTGCACATATATAAAATGATGTATAAGGATCTGAAAGTTAGAGAGAAAAATTAATGAGGAAGGGGCAAAAGGAAAGGATAATAGAAAACAAGGAAGACTAAAGGGAGGAAATGGAAGTGCGTAGAGTATGGCCAAAATTGTCTTATGAAATGCAGCAATATACACTGTGACTATATACAAAAAATAACCTTGCATAACTGATAAAAGGTAATTTTGCTGGAATATCTTTAATTCCCTAGAAACATTCTTTTTTTCAGAGTGGGACTGTGTATGTATATTTCTTTATTATTATCCAAAGGAGATCACACAAAGAAAGAAAACAAATATTTAAGATGCTCATTATGAAACCAAGGAAAACTGACTTCAGAAAGCCCAGGTGAACTGACCTTGACAAGATCTGGGATTCCTTCCTGCACTCCAGTTCTTTCACATTGATGACACAGAAAACACTTTTGGTCTTTGTTTTTCTATAACTATTAAATATATTACTAATAGATTTTAAGTGTTCTTCCTCTTTTAAAATGTGTACAAAACACTAGTTCAAAAAATAAAATCACTATGTAAAAATTAGCAAATTTTTGCTTTTAATTTATATTAACCTGTCTTCCTTTTGTATTTGATTAAGCAGGTAAATGTAAATTAGCATCCCCTCATACTAAAGTCTTAAAATATATAAATTCTCCCTAGAAGAAACTACAGTTAACATTCAGAAACACATTTCTGAAAACTTTTGTGTCTGTTTAGAGATACACAGTTAAACTTGTGACACAAATCATATTATCATTCACTTAATAAAAGCACTACCATCTTCTTTTATTTTATATATTCACTTTACATCCTTCACACTGTCCTCAGTCATCCCTTCCACAACCCTCCTCCCACCCTCATCCCCTTCTCTTTTGAGCAGGTAGGTCCCCATGGGTATACATATCCTCACCCTGACACACTAAATCTCTGCAAAGCTAGGCACATCCTCTCCTACTGAAGTCAGACAAGGCAGCCCAGTTAGAATAACATATACCATGTACAAAGAACAGGTTTAGGAATAGCCTTTTCTCCAGTTTTTTGGGACCCACATGAAGACCAATCTGAACATATGCTACATATATGTGGTGAGACCTAGGTCCAGTCCATGTATGCTCTTTGGTTGGTGGTTCAGTCTCTGAGAATCCCAAATATCTAGGTTAATTGATTTTGTTGATCTTTCTGTGGATATCAACCCCAGTGAGGTAACCCACTCATAAAAGAACATGAATGATATGTACTCAGTTATAATTAGATATTAGCCATAAAATATGTGATACCCATGATACACTCCACAGACTGACTCAAAGAAGCTAAACAAGAAGAAAGGATCAAGTGAGAAAATAAAGCAATCATTAAAAGGGCTGGGAGGGGAGTGGGAGGAGGTCAGGATCAGGTATAGGGAGGGACAGAAGAGATGGCCAGATGACCATGAGAATGATGGCAGTATGCAACTGACAGGGATGGGGAGCATCTTTAGGACATGACACAGACCTAGGATAATAGAGGTCCCCAAGAATCAGTGGGGGTGACCTTAGTTGTGACACACAACATTAAGGATATGGAATCTGAAGAAGACATCTACTATAGCCAGACAGGACCCCCAGTGGAGTAATAGGAACACCAACCCACCCACAAACCTTTGAACCAAAACTATCCTGTCTACAAGACATGAATAGATGAAGGATAGAGCAGAGACCGAGGGAATGGGCAACCAATAACCAGCCAACGTGAGACCCATCCCATGGGCAAGCATCAATCTCTGACAAATAAAAGAGTAGTGATTCACTTTTGTGCTTGCAAACAAGAGTCTAGAGTGGCTGTCTTCAGAGAGGTTCCACATAGTAGATGACTCAAATGGATGCATATATCCACAGCCAAACAGTAAATGTAGCTTGGGGACTCAATGGAAGAGTAAAATATAGGAATGCCATAGGAAGAATAACTACCATCATAAGCACTAAATTGCCAGTTAACAAGAACACAAAAACAACTGTGTTTAAAATAGATTAGTCTATTAGGAAGAATACTGTATTGTATATTAAGAGATTAACTTCAAATTAGGAAACTGAACTCAAACATAATTTTGTTTATATCTTCTAAATATAAAGATTTAAGTACAGCAGTGCTAACACGAAACAAAATAATGAGACTGAGATGGTATACATTTACCTGTGCAACTAAAATCCATGCTAAGAATGTTTAAATTCAAATAGAAACAGCCTCTAAAGAACATAGTAAATCATATGTTTGACTATAGGAAGGAAGTTTTAGAGCCACGGAATATGATTTACTGCCAGTATTTCAATGTTCTACCACATCTTTTCCCACTCCCTATGATGTGATGGTAGCATTTCATCTGGTAACTGTTCTAAATTCTCACCTCAACTTTGCTTCCCCTTAGAATGATATTATCTTTCAAATTATACTCAAGAAGAATTCATCACTATGACAATATAGCATTAATCAAAGTGAAGAGAGCTGATATTTTTGTAGTATTTTGGAGTGGATAGCAGTCATTTTGAGAAGTTAAGGTCCAAGAGCAAAAGTTTTATTTTTAAAAAACATGGCATGCTTGATGGCATCCTCTGTGCTGCAGGATGGTACCTTCCACTGTCAGCTAAATCCTCCTCAGTGTTCAGTAATAAATACTAATGATCACACTGACACAGCCATATTTCTTTAAGTTCCAGCTCAAAAAATGTTAACACACAGCCCATAACCATCTACTTTGAAAGTTTGAAAGCAGAACTGGGAATGCCTCCATCCATGGACGGTGACAAGAGTGTGACTGTATAATAATGTGAGTCTGGTTTTGAATTTTTGGTCCTGGTGACTCAGCCTCCAGAATGTCAGAGACCACACAATTGTCCTTTGAGAGTGTTAACTTTCTCTGGTTTTCCACTCGCAAAGTTTTAAAAATTATATACTGTAAACATAGCCTTCATTCTAAATTGATTACTTTTAACTTGGCATAATAATTCTAATATGCATTGAGATTAAGAGTTAAAGCAATATACACAAAGATAAATGTATTTTAAAACCTCAAAGGTTATTATAAACCCATTAGTTCCAATGACTAATAAATATTGATCACTTGAAATTAGGACTAGTTATACAATTTTTCTGCAAGAACAATTTGGTCTTCTTTGTTCTGCAAGAACTAAACTTACACGTCAATGAATATAACTGCTATAGTCTGTGTACCTGTGAATTAAAAGTCATACCTTTAAAAGATTTTAAGAAATTCAACTTATTTTTAAGTTAAAATTACTTATGTAAAAAACATACCTTTATACATCGTAAGCAACTAAATAATTATTGAAAAGATAAAGTGTTACCTACAACTTTCAGTTACTAAATTATAACTCTGTTGTTAGATCAAACTAGTTTGTTCTTCTGATAACTTTGCCTTTGCAGATCAACCTATTAGAAATATGTTTCCCTAAAATCAGACTTTATCTTAACTGAATTCTTTATCAGAATTTAGGGAGGAAATCAATAAATGATTGGTCAAAAGTTTCATCTACTCTTTCTACTAAAAGAAAATATCAAATACCAGGTAGGTAAAAATAAGTCCAAAATTTCCAAATATCAGGCAATTGGGAAACAAAAAAGAATTTTTAGTAAAGACTATACATACACAGACACAGACACATACATACACATACTCATACATACACCTACACATATACATAGAAAGGCAAATATTCAGAGTAAAACAAGTTGCAATGAAATGATCCACAACAGAATCTGAATTTCTCACAGATGGGAAGAGCACTCAGTGGGGGGAGCAGGGGAAGTGTGCTGACTCTGTAAGCAAGAAGACCTTAAGTTCTTCAAGTCTTTCAAGTCCTCAGATCCCATGTAAAAAGGACAAGTGTCATCACAGGTATGACTGTAAACAGAGAGAAGAAGAGCACTGAAGTTTGCTACCCTGTATCCTCACTCTGGATTCAGTGAGATATTCTAGTTTAACAGTGTGTGTGCTACAACACACACACACACACACACACACACACACACACACAGAAAATTCAACAAATGAAAGCAGAAAATAATCTTCACTTGGAAGCAGTAGGCTCGACATGTTAAAAAAAAAAAAAAAAAAACCTGTGGCAACTGCACAAGGTGGGTAACAGTTCAAATTGGAAAAACTTTTTGCACTAATCACAAACCAGATAGTAATAAAATCCTGGAAAATAAAAACTTATGTGACAGTAGATCCAAATTTATCACCTTGACAAAACTCAAGTCTAAGTGAATCAAGATACTCATCATAAAACCAGATACACTGAATCTAATAAAAGAGAACATGAGAAATAGCCTCAGATGCATTGGCAAAAGAAAAAATTTCCTGAAAAGATATAACACAAATGACTCAGTCTCTAAGATGAATAATTGATAAATGGGACCTCATGAAAAGTTTCTGTGAGGCAAAGGACACCATCAATACCACAAAAGGTAACCTTCAGATTGGGAAAAGATCTTCACTAACCTTACATCTGATCGAGGGCTAATATTCAAAATATATAAAGAACTCCTGTCTAAAAGAAATGCAGAGACAAAAATGGAGCAGACTGAACGAAAGGCTGTCCAGTGACCGGCCCAACTTGAGATCAATTGCATTGGTAGGCATCAAAGCCTGACACTATTACTGTTACTATGTTGTGCTTACAGACAGGAGGAACCTAGCATGGCTCTCCTTTGAGAGGCTCTACTGGCAGCTGACTAAGACAGATTCAGATCCTTACAGCCAACCATTAGACTGAGGTCAGGACACCTTAGGACCCCTATGGCAGAGTTAGGGGAAGGAAGGACTACACTGAAAAGGACTGCAACCCCATAGGAAAAACAACAGTGACAACTAACCCTGAACCCTGGTAGCTCCCAGAGACTAAACCACCAACCAATGAGCATACACTGGCTGGTCTGAGGTCCCCAGCACATGTGTAGCAGAAGACTGCCTTGTCTGGCCTCAGATGGATAGGATGAACCTAATCCTACAGAGGCCTCAGGGAATGAGGATGCCTTGGGGGAAGGGAAGAGCACCTTCTCAGAGAAAAGGGGGATGGGGAACAGGAAGAAAAACTCGGGGACCGAGAGGTGGGGCAACATTTTGAATATAAATAAATAAAATAATTTTAAACAAACAAACAAAATCAAAAACAAAACTAAGTCATGTGCCTAAACTTTCTATCAACTTCAAATCTGAAGCAGAACTTAGAGTTTAGATGCTGGTTTCTCTCAGGTTTTACTAATTGCTAAAATGTTTTTTGTTGTTGTTGTTGTTGTTGTTTTTACTTTACAATAAGAAGAAAATCAAAATGATCAAGGGTTTTGACATTTGTAGTGTATTTACTTGTAATTTATTACCAATGTAATATATCATACATCAGATAAATGGTGCCAAATAAATATTCTTCAGATTTGATACTTAATAGTACCATAAAGTAACAGACCACATGAAATAAAAGTATATTTATTATTATTATTATTATTGTTGTTGTTGTTGTTTTTGTTGTTGTTGTTTGAGACAGGGTTTCTCTGTGTAGCCCTGGCTGTCCTGGAACTCACTCTGTAGACCAGGTTGGTCCTGAACTCAGAAATCCTCCTGCCTCTGCCTCCCAAGTGCTGGGATTAAAGGCATGCACCACCACTGCCTGGCAAAATATTTTTTTAAAGGACAACATGACATGTGAGTGCAATCACTCTAAATATAATGTATTTTCTAACACGCAGTCATCCAGTCTCAGGAAAAGAAAAACATGATTTGTGTCTAAATAATTGTACCTTTCATTTTTATTGCATCAAAAACTTCTTCTTAAGGAGCTATCTTTAAGGCAGGATAACCAAAGAAAGCAACACAGGGAATTCATACCTGCAATCTCGCTACCTATTTGCAGTTTTGATGCCATATAATTATGTACTATATTAATTATCTTAGCAAGAACTTGCTCTTGTTTTCAGCTAATTTTACATGTATAATGAATGCATTCAGCTGAGTTAGCTGCTTTCAGTAATTACTCACATTTGAGCTACACAAAGAATAAATTCATATTCAATTATTTGAATAGCAGAGTTTTAGACATAGCAGAATAAATTCACCAGCAAAGAGTGATCAAGAAATCTGTCATATTTGGGTGTTAAATATAGTATTCTTCTTGCATCACCACTGAACAATTTTATTCTATAAAGAGTGATGAGCATAAATTAATTTAACCAAAACCACTGTAAAGCTGTCAAACCTTGTGAAAAATCAGGAGACAATGTAGTCTTTATTTACATGGAATAAAGGCTCCCAAAATAACCAGCATTGTGTCATCAAATTAAAGTTTAGATATTTGGTAAGACATCGAAGATTCCCGAAATCACATTTTATTGTCCAAAATTTGAATAAGGAGGCAATACAAATTGGTAAATATGTGAAAAATTAAAATATAAAACTTTCATTTACTATTTTATAAAAAAAAAAAAAAAAAAAATTTTTCAAAATATGTTAATTTGTATGTGCGGAAACAGCCCCCAGTACAAGGCCCTACTGTCACTATAGACACTTATATGACTATAAGAGCTGGAGAATTTACTCATCTATTAAAATATTTTTATTTATAATTTTATGTATTTGAGAATTGGGGGGGCACGTTTTTTTACACTCCATATTTTATTCCTCCCCATTCACCCTCCAACTGTTCCACATCCTGCATACATATGTGTACAACACATGTGCCTGTTGATCTCAGAGGCTAGAAGAGAGTGTCATATTACCCGAAATTGAAGTTATACTCCATTATGAGCTGTCACGTGAGTACTGAGAATCAAGCCTGGAGCCTCTGGAAGGGGAGCCAATACAATGGCTGAGCCATTTCTTCAGTCCTAAGACTTAACTCATCTTTGAACTTCATTGAACTCTATCTATGATTTCCCTTTCCCGTTGCAAATTAGTATTCATTATTGTATTTTGACTCTACATTTGTCTGTTTTGGTTATCATATATTAATATACTCATGCAATGTTTTGTCTTCTATGCATTTATTCATTACACCTTTTTTTCTATCTCCATATTAAATGTCCTCTCCTCCAACATACATGTTTTAAGAGAATCAGTGTACTTTTACAATAATCAATTAACTTTATTATTATATTTAAGGTGATGATAATGGGTCCATGGATATGTCAAAATCTATCAAACTTTATACACTAATTATGTGATGATGTTGTATTATGATTTTCCCTCAAGAAAATTCTGAAAAATATTACTAAGTATAAAAGCTATTTGAAATTGTTTGAGCTTATAATTAATGCTACTTGGTGTCATAAGCATTAAATGTAAATGGCATAAGGATAAGGTTAAAATTCTAAGAATACCTTATATACATTAATAAAACTTGCACATATCACATGCTTCAAGCAGAGAACTTTTTATGCCATCATTGAGTTGGCTTTTATTCATAGTACTGCAAGTTTCTGAGTTTGCCTATCTGACTTTTTCTTAAGACCCTCTTAGCACACATTCTTCGCGATTTGAGATTAGCTCAAAACTTCTCTACATTAAATCCATTCATTGCAGGGATCTTCTCTACTGTATTGGCTGCTTTACCTGTTACCCTTTTATAATATACTCCCTAAGCCTTCTATGGTCTTGCTCTTGAGTGATAATAGAAGCCCGAATTTCTCTTCTGCCCACATTTCCAATTCTCTTCATTTCTCTTTCCCAAGCTTTCTTGTCTAAGAAAATGATTCAATTGACAAAGTCACTCTCTTGAAAGTATGAGAGTCTAACTGAAGATTCCTAGAACCCATGTGAAGAGCCAGGTACAGTGATTTGTAACTATAGCTCCAACTCATGGAAAGGAAATAGAAGGATTCCTAAGAGCTCCTAAGCTATATAGTCTGAATTTGTTGTCATTTGCAAGACACTGTCTTAAAACAAGTTATTCAATAACATGTACATATGTGATTCTGGTTTCAGGATACTGAGGACAATTACAAGTTCAGGGCCAGCAGTAGCAATATAGAGAGACCGTGTCATTCCCCTGCAACATATAGACACAAAAGCAAAGCAAAACAAACAAACAAAATCTTAAATTGAAAATTTTATAACATTATTTATGATAGCCTCAAATGTGAAGGCAACACAGTTAATCATAAAACGTTGAACGGATGAATAAACTCTGGTACAGTAACAGTGCTGCTACTTGTCCATAAAAACAAGAGAAATACTGAAGCACAGTGACAACTTAGAACGTGAAAGTAAGGTAGTCTGATCACAAGTCACACAGTATTGGAAATCAGACTAATCTATCAGAGAGAGAAAATAGAAGAATCAGGAATGAATAGAAATGCCAGAGTATGACTGTAGCAATGAAGGATCATGTGAGTTTCACTTCGACCTGATACACATGCTCAAAATTAACTAGACTAGTAATTACACATATCAGCAAAACACTAACATTCACTGAACTCTACACATTACCTGATTATATCCAGAGTATATTCTCTGTAAAATTATACCTTCTCTGTGAAAAATAATCCTATCAATTGTTGCCAGAAAAGTATTTTTATTGGTCTTCATATCAGTCGAACTTTGAAACTCTGAGTGTATTATCAAACACTTAATTGAAACGTTCTCCAGGCAGTCTGCCTGAGTTGAACTGTCAGACTCCCAACACTCTCATCAAGCTGGACAGGAGTTAACTCAGTAACAGGCATATTGGCTTGCCAGCAGGACAGCTTCAGTGTTTGTTCTGGGAAGGGGCCCCTTATAGGGGTCTGGGCATAAGCCGAGCTCCTGTATGTATAGGATGCCTGGCTTTCACTTCTTATTTTCTGAGGAGCCAATGTGCACTGCATGGCTTCTCAAACCCCACAGGGGCTACAGCAGTTACAAAGCTCTCGCAGCAGGTAGGCAGCTCTATTTACCCTCTGTCTGCACTTTTTCCGCGCTAAAATAAAACTTGGCTTGTACAAGTCATATTTACTATAAATATGTTTCACAGGCACCTTTTTCTACTTCTCCAAGAACTACAAAGTTAACTAAAGGCCAAAATCGACACACATGACAGAAAATTTGGTAAGTTTTTCACCATATATATTAACACTTATATTCTTTATTAAATTTTGGCTAATAAATATTTGAGCTTTCAAAATAGAGAGAGAAATAAACTTTTTCTATCTAAAATCCTGGTTTATGCCATTTCCAGGAATGTGGTCATATCATTAGGAATCTATTCACATTTTTATTCTCTCAAAAAATTGATTTCTAAGGGCCAGGTTCAGGAACTGAGAATTCAGTCACGAACAAATGTGATACATTTCTTGTAGGAATTGGAATTATATCAGAAGACATGGAAGAGTGAGCAGTAATATAATTTTTAAGAATCCCTTAATTGAGTTTGCACAAAGTGATAATTGGATTAAAGTGGAATGAACTTAGCCCTGTGATGTTGGAATAAGTACCATTCATACCCAAGCAATAGAAAAAAAAATGTCAGTACCCAGATGTCAAATGTATTTTAAATATTTTACTTTTCCCTGTAGTACAGCATTAATATTTATCAATTTATAGTATTTCTGGAATCATTTTGTAATTTGACTATAAGATCAAGTGAGCATGTGATAATTCCCTTTGAAGGGTAACTTTTTGGCATCTGCCTCAGTCTACCTTATTGATGACTTTAGAAGAAGAAACTGAGTAAGGTCTACTCTAATCATTCATGGCTCTGGAGTAGAATGGGTTGCAATGTATACTACAGTCAGCCACCTGGCTAACTCTTCCCACCAAAGGATGTTTAGACAATTCTAGGAGAATTAGGTCATTGTCTTAAAAGCCATGGCATGACTGTGTCTGTAGTATAGCTGCTCTTCCTTTTTATTCCTTTACACTTGAATACTGACTTCTCAGTTTCAATGCACTGACCTTTAAAAAATTTTGTCATTCCCTAAACTGAAGCCAATAACAAGCTATAAGTTTACCCTGGATTCTACATTATCATGGATTGAGGTCTCCTCAATAATAATTGTGGAATTTGTCTTCCAGAGTTTTAATAAAGAGCATTCAGGAAACACCAACTTAAGGCAAGATAAGAGTGAAAAGGGACCCTGATATAGCTGTCTCTGGCAAGGCTATGCCAGTGCCTGGCAAATACAGAAGTGGATGCTCATAGTTATCTATAGGATGCAACACAGAACCCCCAATGGTGGAGCTTGAGAAAGTACCCAAGGAGCTGAAGGGGTCTGCAACCCTATAGGAGGAACAACAATATGAACTAAGCAGTACTCCCAAGAGCTTGTGTCTCTAGCTGCATATGTAGCAGAAGATGGCCTACTCAGCCATCATTGGGAAGAGAAGCCCCTTGGTCTTGCAAACTTTATATGCCCCAATACAGGGGAACACCAGGGCCAAGAAGTGGGAGTGGATGGGTAGGGGAGCAGGGCTGGGGGAGGGTATAGGGGACTTTTGGGATAGCATTTGAAATGTAAATGAAGAAAATATCTAATAAAAATTGATAATAAAAAAAAAAGTGAAAAGCAAGGCAAGAAAACATGCTGACCTCAATGGTCAACAGAACTGGTCCAAACTGAATCAAATAGGCTGTTTGAAATATTTGGGGGGAGACAGGATGGAGATTATGCTATGGTTTGTATAGGTCTCCCTCCAGAATTCATTCAGATGTAAACCCTACTTGTAATGTATTGACATGTGGTACCAAGTAAGATCTTTACATGATGATAATGACCAATCAAATCATTTATCAGTAGTTTCCCTTGGAATCTGATCTCTGTCCCTATAGCCATGCAATGCTCTGTACCACCTCAAGCCTCTGTATTTTCTTGCCTGATGCAAGGCCCTCTTTTCCAGATGCAGTCCCTCAAGTGTGTCCCTTCTAGCCTCAAAAGCTGTGATCTGAAAATAGTGTTTATTGCCTATAAATTATACAGCTTGTGTGGTATATTGTAATATTAGCAAAATACAAACAAACCAGGCCAGCCCTTAAAAGTAGTCTTAGAATTGGTAGCTAATAAAAGGAAAATTCTTGGAGATAGTCTCAATACTAGTCCATCTGCATCAGTGTTCAAGCGGTCGAGGAAACAAGTCCCTAAGCTGTAAATAAGAGAATCTGAGGGACACACATATTGCACCAGTTATATGCATTTGTTTGGCAAGTGGCCTTTGTAAGACGACTAAGGTAATTATGATATTCTCCATAACGACTAATCGTTGTTCCAAAATATATCATTTAAAACCTTAATGGGACAGTGATAATGTGAGCCTAAATTTGGGTAAAGGACAATGTCAACATAAAACCATAATTTAAAATGTAATGAAGTTAATAAGCATAAATCATATCCTGGTACTGATGTTCATTTACTCAGTAATTATTCCCATATATGATGATAATACAAACACATTATCCCAATTACACTCATGCGTATATGAACACACCTTCTCTTGGAGATAAGAGGCCTTATGCAAGACAATATGAATTTCTATCCAGGATAGTCTCTTTTGTTTTGTTTTGTTTTGATTTGATTTGATTTTCTAACCACCCCCATTCTGAGGTTTCAACTTTGCATTTAAGAGAATCTCCATTCTAATTAAGAAAAGCTACTTACTATAATCTATCTATTAATGATTTACTTAATCCAACCTCCCCTGTGAATGTCTTACTTCACAGTAGAATGCCTTCTGTGTTTTCTGCAACCTTCTATTACTCTGATTAGTGTTTTCCTGTGTCTGAGCACTTGTTTTAAAAGGAAATATAAATGCTTGATATATTAAGACCTTATTTTTTTCTAGTTTTTCATTTTTATTGGTTATTTTATTTACACTTTAAATGTTATTTCTTTTCTCAGTTTCTCCTCCACAAACTCCCTATCATTTCCTACTCTTCCCCTGCTTCTATGAAATTTCTTGCCCACCAACCTCAGTGCCTTAGCATTCCCCTACCTTGGGTCATCAAGCTTCCACAGGACCAAGGGGTTCTCCTCCTATTGATAGCATACAAGGCCATCCTCTGCTACATATCCAGCTGGAGCCATGGGTCTTCCCTTGTGTACTCTTTGGGAGGACCCATGGCTACAGTTTGAGGAAAAAAACCTTCAAGATTCAGTATTGGCAATTTTTCTAACTAAAGAAATAGCACTTTTGTAATTTGCAGCTGCCCCCATACCTTTATACTTTATTCTGCACATGTTTAACTATTTAAAAGGGATTGAAAGAGGCATGGAAACCTGACATGTTTCAATCATTGCCAATCATAAATAAATCATAAATTAAACAGAGTATCTGTTAACATTAGTGTTAGTCAGCATGGGAAAAGTAAGAAGCAGCTTGGTTTTAGTATTGTAGAGAATTTTTTTAAAGTAATACTACATAGCATTTTACAAATGTATGTAATGACTGAATTACAAGATGAATTGATCCATAGACCAATGATTAATATTGTTTAAAAGTATCAAATTTTCTTACATATTATAAGACTACAATGATTAGCATAGATTAAATAATAGAAAATATAGTAAATGGTCATTAGCCAAGAATGTTTTATTCTTACATGAAAATGTTATTTATACAATAATATTTAATATTTTCACATCAGCTATCTGACCTAATTCTCAGATTAGGTATAAATTCAGTGGTTAATTAAATCTCAGGACTGTGATCACTACCAAAATGATAAACAAACAAACCAAAAGTATTTTTCATGAATGAGATATACAAAGTAAAGATACCTAAACTACTGACCAACTGGTAGACAAGGTCAAGAACCAGGGGGAAAAGCGTGAATGTACAAGAAATAACAGAGGAAGCAGTAGAGAGAAAGTGACAGACACAAAGACAGAGACAGAGACAGAGATAGAGAGGGTGGAGGGAGGGAGGAAAGAAAGGAATAAAGTGAGAGAGGGTGGAGAGAAGAGAAGAGAAGAGAAGAGAAGAGAAGAGAAGAGAAGAGAAGAGAAGAGAAGAGAAGAGAAGAGAAGAGAAGAGAAGAGAAGAGACGAGAAAGGAAATGGAAGGAAAACAGGCAACCAGGCAAAAGGCAGGCCAGTATGCAGGTTTGCAGGTTTCCCAAGACTTGCCCCATGACAGCACCATTATCCACAGACTTTCAGGCAATGGGATTATGAATGCAGAAGAGCACTGTTCTCAGCATTAGATAGCATTTTTTCCAATTTTTATTAGATATTTTCTTAATTTACATTTCAAATGCTATCTACAAAGTTCCCTCTACCCTCCCCCTGCCCTGCTCCCCTACCCACCCACTCCCACTTCTCGGCCCTGGTGTTCTCCTGTACTGGGGCATATAAAGTTTGCAATACCAAGGGGCGTCTCTTCCCAATGATGGCCGACTAGGGCCAATTAGATAGCATTTTTAATGCATCAAAACCTTCCAAGGAGTTAGGGTGGCTTTTCAGACTTTTTGATTCATATACAAATTAAGTTCATCCATGCTACCTTTTAGAAACAAATGTGTGTTCTCAATTTCAAATTCCTAAGGGGCTTAAATATCAATTTTCTATTTGTAGCTTAACATTTCCTCATCTGCAGTCAAAACTAGAAAGTTCTATGGCAGAAGTATTTCACACACACACACACAAACACACACACACACACACACACACACACAGAGAAAGAGGGGGGGAAGAAAAAGCATGGTGGAGAAAGTGAATGATATGCTCATTGGCTTAGTTTGAGGAATGTTTCTCAAGGCAGGGGTACATGGGTCCACCAAATGAGATTGCACGTGTGCAATTGATACCTATAAATTATATATAAGTAAAAATGAAAAAATTGCCTGCAGATTGCTGTAAGTGCTCTCTCCAAAGGCACTATGGAACCCCAAGGTAATTTACATTTCAAAATAAGTATATTCTAGTTTTAAAAAATGTATAATAGTTAATATGTGCATAGCAAATGCATTCTCACTTTCTGGATTCTGCTTTTAGAATTTCACAGGATTTAAATGTGAAAAGATCAGATTAATCTAAATCAAATTATAGATTATACTTCAATGATTCTGATAGGGAAATATGGACAAAAAATAAAAAGGCTTGGTGTTGACAAGGTATTCTCTGATTTCGGTTGTTTTGATGAGCATGGTTTGACCCACATCATATCCACATATCTACAGAAAGTCATATCAAACTGCTGTGAAGAATATGTGGGGACCAGTCAGAGGGGATGTGGGAAGATAAGACAAAGGAAAAGAGAGGTCAATTTGGATACACTAAGAAGCTCAAGCACTAAGATTAAAGGAAGAAGCTGTGATTCATGCAATGTTTCAATTCACTGAGTGAATTGTGTTGACAGAAGAAACCATCCAGGGGAAACTTTCTATTAGGAACTTACAGTAAGGTCATCAGGGGTTTACATTCATCATGAACAATTCTATAGTACTTACATTTTAACAGTTAGACTCCCTTTTATAGATTAATTCTGGTTTCTAAGGTATTCGGTTAAATTACCCCAAGGTAATAGGTGTTTTGTTTTCCATTTTATTTGTCCTTTCTGTTTGCAAGCTCCAACCACTCCATGATAATTTAAAAGTCATGTACAGGGGATAAGAAAGTAGCTCCCTAAGTAGCATGCTTGCCCAGGAAGCCAAAAACCTAGCACTCATATAAAGCCAAGCATAGTGGAATTCATTTGTAAATTGGGTGCTGTGATAGTGGAGAAAAAAAGATCCCTATGACTCCTGGATCAGGCAACCCAGACTAAACAGCAAGATTAGTTTCTTAGAGAGAAACAAAGATACAAAAACACAGTTGAAGGTTCATCAAGAAAGATGGTTTCAGCTAGCGTACACACACACACACACACACACACACAAACACACAGAGAGAGAGAGAGAGAGAGAGAGAGAGAGAGAGAGAGAGAGAGAGAGGGAGAGAGAGAAGAGGGGGGATGTGTGTAATGGACTTTAGCACATATGAGGCAGATCTATTAGATGTTTTGTTTTCCTCATCATAATGGGTCAGAATCTTTATGAGCATGCAGAGAGAGAGAGAGAGAGAGAGAGAGAGAGAGAGAGAGAGAGAGAGAGAGAGAGAGATTGGAAGTAGATTGAAATAAAGATTGGAATCTCACGAATACATTTCCAAACACAAATCTATTCATCTCCTTTTCATTCTCTATGGACTATTAGTATCTTTACATTTAAGTAACATCTTTTATTCTCATTTTATCTCCAGATTCTTAACACCAGGATGCTAGCAATATTAATGTCACTATCTACCATAGACCCAGCTTCCTAGAAGGCACTCACTCCAGCAATAAAAGGAATTAATTTATGACAAATGATTACAACATTAATGATAAGCAGTGTGATGCCATCTCTATATTTTACCATGTCATTTCTTTACATATGAAAGTTTTAAAGGTGTTTATTGGGGCTAAAGTCGAGGCATTTTACAAAGTAATCAATATATTTAAAACAAATAAAAAAGTTGATTTACTATGGAAAGAAAAGTATGCCCTAGAGAGATGAGCTTATCTACATAACAGTGCAGGAAGATGTACAAATGTTTACATAACATGAAAGGAAACAAATTTCTATTCATAAGTTAATTAGAAATAATACTTAAAATAAATAAATTCCTAACAATAATTCCTAGTAATTCCTGTGATAGGTGAAAACATTGTCTAATCTTAATATTGTAATCAAACTAAGTATTTGAGGGAGTATATTAAAAGACTTTAAATACCAAATAGAATCCAGATTTGCACTCAGTGAAATAATTTTAAGATACGTGCTAAGGATGAATGTACATAACAGGATTTTAGAAATTAGTGTTTTTTTTTTCTGAATTCTAATTATTAAGATATGTTTAAATGCATGCTATGTTATGTGGTAACATCTTTGGAATAGATGCTAAAGAGGCCTACCTGTAAAAGAGTTGTTCTGTGGAACTTCAGTGCCCCCTTCTGGTGCATTTTAGCAAAGCATCCTGAACAGTAGTCTTCGCCACATTCCAGGCATACCTTTAAAGACACAAGTGGGTCCATATGACACTGCACAGGAACAGCAGCGCGACTTTCAGAAAAGATTTACACAATGGTGTTCTTGTCTTCATATCTATCCCTCAAACTACAAATGTCACTGGAATGAAAAAGCACTGACATATTAATGTTAACATGGAACAACTACTCTCAGATCAAATATGTATATAAGCAGTGATGAGTTGGGTTACACATACTATATGCATGTAAACATGAACCATTTCATAATGGTCATAAGACAATTAACAACACTAAGACAATCCTTGAGCAGGTGGAAATAAAACATTACTTGCTAAAATCTCTTTATGATATGTTTTATTTTTATATATCTTGACACTAGCTGAAAACAGTAATGTCCCTTTTAAAAATTTCAACATACTTCCATGAATGTACACCTTTCTTGTACATTCTTTGCATTTTCTTAAAATATAGTTTCCAAAAAGTTGTCAGATTTGTCCACCAAGAAAATAAAAAAGTATGATGTATTGCTTGTGATGAGTAAAATGGTCGCAGGTCATGATCACTAAGACTACTCATCATCAAGCTTCCTGGTAGTATGAAAATGTAATGTTTGAACTGAGCAAAGTTTGGGCATGTAGTATACTTATACCTATGATGTTGGTAGGAATTCATTCAGGTTTAGAGAGAGGGAAACAAAACTTTGCTATGATTGAAGGTGCTATTATGGAGCTATAGTCTTGTTTCAACACCTTCACAGCACAGTGAGCTGTAGGGTAAATTACTAAGAGACATCCTTTTTTTCAGTTTGTCCCAGGCTGAGAACCATGACTGAAAACACAAAAGAGAAAGTAAATGGAAGGACAGCGAGTGTGTCAGAAGGTCTATGTCAAGAAATGATTGATATTGTTGACAATGGTCAGTGATTGAGTGAACAGCAGTGTTTATCATGGTTCAGGTCTGGAGCTTTACGTTGTACAGCATGGATATTATTGTGGCTTCACTATTAGCTTGTATGTTCAAGCAGATCGAGTGTGATGGAACAAAGGAATCCATGCTTGAAAAACTAAAATATTCCTTAAGAAAACAAAACTGATATTTTAGATGACTGTATGGTCTATTATTAATTAAATACATTTTCAATGGTAAGAACATAAAGCTGGGATTTTTTTATTTAACAAGAAAAAAGAGACACCCCC
>LR749719.1:1650832-1662446 GCA_902729485.2 Mus minutoides
CTCAGTGCAACTAACAGAAACTATGAAACAAATGGACTTAACAGATATCTACAGAATATTTCATCCTAAAACAAAAGGATACACCTTTTTCTCAGCACCTCATGGCACCTTCTCCAAAATTGATCACATAATTGGCCACAAAACAGCCCTCAACAGATTCAAAAATATTGAAATTGTCCCATGCATCCTATCAGATCATAAAACACATTCTTAAAATACATGCATGCTAAAGAAAACAAAAAGTAATTCTGTAATTTCCCCTGTAGATTATCATGAAGAGGTAATTGTGATGGATTATAAAAGAAAGACATCATGATTCCTGTAAAATATTACATTTTTCTTACAATCGATAATATTCTCATTGTTTACATAATATCCAGTTCCTTGAAATTACATAAAAATCTATTATAAAAATTATAAAAATAAAAATCTATTATAAAAAAGTAAATTTATGTAATATGTAATTACATATTAATTAATGTGTAATTAATATGTAAATACATATTGATATGTAATTAATATGTAATTGCATATGTAAAATCATATACTATATATACATATATAGTATACATAATTTTGTAATGGAGTATAATTTCTGCTTTAATGTTTCTTTCTAGTGTACACTTGAACAAATTCATTAGAAAGTTAAGAAGAAAAATAATGAATTTTCTACTTGTGATATTTAAATAACCTGATGACAATAATATATACAGGAGTAAAATACAAAGGAATATTTTCTAGATACTTTTAGGTAAAATTTTCTTGGTAACCCCTACAACCCCCCCTCCACACACACACAAGACCAACTGAATGGCATTAAGTCAAATGCTTTAAAGAAAAGATCTTAAATGTGTTTCTTTTTTGTAGCCTTTATCACAGTAACAGTGAAAGGCAAAGCAGTATCTCAGGCCGGAGTTCAGCCTCCCTTGCATGTGAGGTGCCAGCCTTGATCTCTGACTCTGCAAAAAAGAGCAAGGTGTATCACTTGGTAAAGTGTACCAAGTTAACTTGAGCATCTAGAAATAGCTTAGAGGGGGGTCCTGCCATGTCTCCCTGAGGAGCAAACCTGCTGCTTTCCACTTGTCACTGCCCTCCTAATGTCCCTCACTGACTGTGTCGTGATCTTTCACTGTGTCTGTTCCATTGATAAACCTGCCAACCTTTGTCATCTTACAGGTGAAGAATTTTCTTTCCTGAGGGATTTTTCTAATATGGCCTCTGCCGAAGAAAGCCAATATGTGATGAAAATTGCCAATTCGCTCTTTGTACAAAATGGATTTCATGTCAATGAGGAATTCTTGCAAATGTTGAAGATGTATTTTAATGCAGAAGTCAATCATGTGGACTTCAGTCAAAATGTGGCTGTGGCTAACTCCATCAATAAATGGGTGGAGAATTATACAAACAGTATGTTCTTTTTTTTCTCAATTTAGCTGAGTTTGAACCACCTTTTACTTTGGAATGTATGTGTGTCCTCACTTCTATGAAATAGGTTAGATCTGTGGCCGTGTAGAATATTAGCTCTGGTGATCCACCATTTGTGTTCTCTGGTTGAGTGAGGAAAGTCCTCAGCCACAAAGAAATAAAATTAAAGTTTGAAGACGTGCCTTGGTTTTATAGCCACAAAGGGAGTAGGTAATTTTTAAGAAATGAATAGTAGTCACTCTAAAAAGTGCTCCATTGTAGCCCAAACTAGTAGAGAGGAAAGAGGAATTAGAAACTGGGTGCACATTATTTTTTATTTTATTTCTAATTTGTTATTCCTTTAAGATTTATTTTTATTTTATGTGTACCTTGTAGGCTACAGTGTATGAGTATGTATGCATACTCATGGAAGCCCAAAGAAGGCCTCAGATCCCCTACAACTGGCTTGTGAGACTGTGGGTGCGGGGAAGCAATCCTGGGCCCTGTGTAAGAGCAGTAAATGTGCTTAACTGCCATTATCTCTCCAGCCCCTCTCATTCATATTTCAAATATTTTTAAGACTTCTAGGTGATTAAAATTTCATCATTAATTTTCCAATTAGCTAAGAAGATAATTAAAATAACAATTAATAAAAAAAGTGAAACAAATTTAAAATAGTTTAATGGAAGAGAAAGTGGGAGAAAATTAATGTAGGAGAATATGAGAATAATTTGTACAATAGAGAGTATATATGATATATGAAAACTTAAAAACAAATTAGTTTAAATACATTAATATTTTAGATAGATTGGTATAACTCTTTATTTTATGAAATCCTACGTCAAAATTCACCAAATAGTTTTATTCTGAAATCTTAAATGAGAACAAAGAAGTCCTATCAGGAACTCTAAATCCTAAAATTTACACAACCTTGCAATATTGCCTAAGAAATGATATGGTTGATCAAATAAGTAAACATTAAATAAATTTGATCTTACTTTTTTCAACTATGAGATTAATTTGTCATTTAAAGAGACATTTTAACATTTTAAGCATTCAAAAAGTATAATTATGTACCTGAAAGATAGTGCATTATTAACATATGCCAACTTTCAATTAAAATATGCTAAGATTCAAATTCTTTTGGGCACTCTTAGCAAATAGCAACAACCTGTTATCTTTCAAATTAGACTTGAAAAGATTTCAAGTGATAGAAAATATTTTATCATGAGCTAAGTTTGCCTTTAATCATCTGTTTGTATCTCATCAAAACAATAGGAAGATTATCAATATTCAAGGGGGTGACGTTTGAACTGAATGATACTTATGTGCCTTGTTTAAGAATAAAAATTGAGGTCTGGAGAATTGGTTCAGCAGTTAAGAACACTTGATGCTCTTCCAGAAGACCCGAGTTCACTGCATCCTGTGGTGTCTCACACCCATCCATAATTCCAGTTCCAGTGTTTATGATGATACCCCATTTTGACTCCTAGAGGCACCAGTCACACATGGGATGCACAGGCATACACCCAGGGAAACACCCATACACATAAAATAAAAATAAGCTAATCTTTAAAAATGAACTTTGAACTTTGCCTGTATTCATAGTTTTATATAAATAACTCAATTCGCAAAGGAACTTGTGAAGGATAATATGATTTTAGATGTGGGTTGGTAATTTTTGTGTCAGAATGCTAATAGGAATATTCTTGTTTTAGATGTCTTTGTTGCTACTGACATAATTATGTGTGTATGCCTAGCACTTTTCCTTTAGGAGTAAGACACTTTTATTTCTATTATATATTCATCTTACATCCTTGGGGAGCACTCTATGAGATAGTGGTATTGATAATTCTAGTATTTGCCTTTCCACTTTTCATTTAATTGGAATTTTCATCTATTTCACCTAAAAAAGGTCTGTTGAAAGATCTGGTGTCTCCGGGGGACTTTGATGCTGTCACTCATTTGGCCCTCATCAATGCTGTATATTTCAAAGGGAACTGGAAGTCTCAGTTTAGGCCTGAAAACACCAGAACTTTCTCCTTCACAAAAGATGATGAAAGTGAAGTACAGATTCCAATGATGTATCAACAAGGAGAATTTTATTACGGTAAGACATTTGGTGTTTTTTAATTCTTGTCATATATCAGCAAATCTTTTAGAAATGTGAAGTATTTCTTGCTCCAACTCCTTGTGGATATAATTTGGGCTCCAGTTTGATTTGCTTGGCTGTATTTCCAAGGCTTGCCATTAGATCATGACTGAATATTATTGGTATTGACATTTTTCCAACAGACTTCTTTAATTTATAAATTTCATTACACTTTCCAAGTGGCTTTATTCATCTATAGCTATCTGATACTGGGGTGGCAAGATATGTCCAAGGGTAAAGCATTTGAAATGTAAGCATGAGGCCATGCATTCGGATCTTCACATACCAAACAAACCTGCACCCTCTATTCTGCATCTGTAACCCCAGTGTGTACCTTGACTATTCTGCATCTGTAACCCCAGTGTGTGCCTTGACTATTCTGCATCTGTAACCCCAGTGTGTACCTTGACTATTCTGCATCTGTAACCCCAGTGTGTACCTTGACATAGGAAAAGCTATGAGGCTCCCTGGAAACTCATGGTGCAGATAGTCTGGCATACAGAATAGTAAAATGATTTGAGATGTTGTATCAAATGAAGAAGGTAAGTGCATGCTTCAAGGCATGTCTGCACCTGCACACACACAAGTGCACATATATGTAAAAATCTTCTAATCTTGGATGACCACATCCCAGTTTACTGCACATAACCATTAGCTTTTGGATGAGCTTTGGCTCTCTGGTCCATCCAGAACCTGATTTAGTTTTAGTTTTGTTTTGGGTTTTTTTGTTGTTTTAAAATTTATTTATTTACACTCCATATATTATTCGCACCCCCCACGTCCACCCCTGACTGTCCCATATCCCATACCTCCTTCCCACACCCCTGTCTCCACTAGAATGTCCCCACACCCCACACCCCCCTCCCCACCTGACCTCTAAACTCCCTGGGGCCTCCAGTCCCTTGAGGGTTAGGTGCATCATTGCTGAATGAACACAGACCTGCCAGTCCTCTACTGTATGTGTGTTGGGGAGCTTATTTCAGGTGTATGTTGCCTGGTTGATGGTCCAGTGTTTAAGAGATCCCCAGAGGTCCAGATAGTTGAAACTTCTTGTCCTACTGTACAGTCACCCTTCTCGTCTTCTTTCAGACTCCCCTAATTCAACCACAGGGGTCAGCTTCTTCTGTCCATTGGTTGGGTGCAAATATCTGCATCTGACTCTTACAGCTGCTTGTTGGGTCTTCGAGTCTTTATTACATGTTTTTCTTTTTTAAAATGTGCTTGGTTATTTGTAAGCTTGTGTATCATGGAACATATGTGGAGGAGAGAGGACAATTGAAGTGAGTTGGTTTTCCTCTTCCACCAAATGTGTCCTGGGAACCATAATAAGGTCATTAAACTTGGCACCAAGGTCATCTGCCTTTACCCACTTTATTATCTAACCAGGCCTTTGAAAACTCTTTCTTAAAAAAATTAAATATTAAGGTCAGGCGAAGTGGCACACACCTTTAATCCCAGCACTTGGGAGGCAGAGGCAGGCAAATTTCTGAGTTTGAGGCCAGCTTGGTCTATAGAGTGAGTTCCAGAACAGCTAGGGCTATACAGACAAACTCTGTCTCAAAAAATAAAAAAAAATTAAAAATTAAATAATCAGAGCTCAGAGAAATAGTTCATCAGTTAAAATCACTTGGTACTATTGTCAAGGACTAGGGTTCAATCCTCATTTGACAGTTCACGACTTCCTGAGACTCCAATTCCAGGTGTCTGATGCCTTCTCATTTTCATGAGCATCTGTACACCTGAAGTTCACTCATATACAACCAGGCTCTATACATAAACAAAAAAATTGTAAATTAATCTTAAAACACTTTAAACCTCAGATTTGTAGGGTCATTTGATTTGGGGGTTTTCTTTTATGTTTTTTGGACTGAAGAAACTGTACTTCATGATGCATGTCTTTGACATTATTTTCGTTGAATTTCTTTGGACTCTTCAAAAATTTAAGGTATCATTTTTCCTCTTGAATTATAGTAATTTGTTAAATCATTAACAGAAATGTACTTGTAACTGGATATGTGTTAGAACTAGCAGTTCTAACTAACAGTCAAAAGAGGAAAGAAAATATCTATTTACATGAAAGCCAAGATTGTTCTCAACTAAGATACTTAGGAACACATTCATTACAGAAATATTATTCTTAGTTTTGATGATAGAGAAAATTTAAAGTAATGACAGAAGGTTGTGATCTAAAGACTCTCCCTGTGTGTGTTTGTGTGTGTATGCTATATGCACACATTCATGAGAAATTCTGCTAAATTTATGGGACACAAAATAAATTACCGCACTTACTTAACTGCTAACTTTGAGAGTTGTTTTATCACAAATATACTTGATGTGCATGTGTAGTGTTTAGATTTTGTTTTAGCTGGTAATGTCAACCTTGAATCTTGCAGTTTTAGTGACGGGGCAGTGCATCACTATGTATGTCGTCTTAAAAATCAAGAGAATACAGGTAAATGTCCATGTTGGGTGAATCCAACATGAAGCCTGAGATTTATTTAAGAATCAGAGTTTTCACTGTGCTAAACTAAATTATCTTACTTAAAAATAAAAACCAGCCTAGAGAACAGAAAAAACATGAGATAATTCTGGGAATTTAATTTAAATACATTTTTTTGGAGGTGAGGATTAATTTACTTTGAAAGGCCTATTTTCAAATAAATCATTTTGCTTTGGGTGTCTAAATTTCTTATTTTCTAAATATTAATTTTTAAAAGGAATTAATTATTTGTACCATTGATTTTCTTGCATGTATTCATGTGTAGCACGTGTGCTGGTTGTGGAAGCACCCAGAAGAGAGACCTATATATCCTGAATATGAAGTTACATATGGATGTGAGCTACTGTTTGGGTACTGGGACCCAGGTCCTCTGCAAGATTCTTAACTACTGGGTGTTTCTCCAGAACCCAACATTCTTCTTAACTGAAGACTTTAAAAACTGAAATCATTTTCTGAATATTTTGATATGAGTATTAAAGCTTTTTTTTTTTAATTTTTATTTTTTAGGGGAATTCAGTGATGGCTCCAATGAGGCCGGCGGTATCTACCAAGTCCTGGAGATACCCTATGAGGGAGATGAGATCAGCATGATGCTGGCACTGTCCAGACAGGAAGTCCCATTAGCCACACTGGAGCCTCTGCTCAAAGCACAGCTGATCGAGGAATGGGCAAACTCTGTGAAGAAACAAAAGGTGGAAGTGTACTTGCCCAGGTGAGAGGTCCTGTGTGGCCTTCAGCATAGCGCACTGCTGCGGTTCCGAAAAATCTCCTGCAGATGATTTTGAATTTTAAGTGTTTTCTTCTTTTCTCCTACCTGCATTTCTCCTTCTCCATCCTCCTTTCCCACTTTTCTCCCTTTCTTCCCCTTCTTCATCTCCCTGTCCTCCACATCTTCCTCTTCCATCTCTTCTTCCCCCAGCTCCTCCATCTTCTCTTTCTTCCTTCACTTTCCTCCTCCTTCTCTTCCTCCGTAATATTCATTAACACAGACATGACCCTACCCAGAGATAATCCATCTACTCTCTGATGTGTTCAGCACTAAATGCTGTATATTGATGAAGTTGATTATAGGTGGAAAGGAAAGCCTCTGCCATTATTGGAAGCACTTCCAAACAAGCCACTGTAGTAGGTACTGATATACACTCATGTATAAACAAGAAACAAATCTACCCGAAATCTCCCTGTGGCAAAAGAGTAAGATACATACATGAGTTTACTACTGTGACTGTTGTTCTCTTCTTGACTCCAACTCAGGCCTCTCGGTGCATCCAAATTTAACAGCATGTTGTTTCCATTTCCTGGTAGCTATGCTGCATGTATGATTGCTTTTCTGTGCCCAGGTGTCCATTTATATTCCTGTACTGACTTACAGCGCTCTTCTCCAGGTATTGTTTACACAGACATAATGGTCAGCCATGCCATTAGACCTCCCAGGAAGCCTTCCATTGGCTATGGACTCATAAGCATGATGAATAATTTAAGCTAGAGAACAAGATATGTCCACTAATAATATATAAAATATGTGTGTTTGTGTGTATAGAACAGTACAGTTCTAGGACTCATTTTATATTAAAATTTATTCAATACAAGTTTTTGTGTGTGTATATATATATTTTTATATATATACACACACACTAAATTATGATGAATAAATTAATACATCTAGATTATTAAATTTTATTAATTCATATGCATTCCAATTTTAGGAGTTAATATTTAAAGGTTGCACTTTATGTAAATGCATACTTTGTCAAAAAACATAGTTGATGGTTTACTTTTGTGAATGAAATATATATGTGTGTATGCATATATATATATTTATGAAGACTGAATATGAAGACTATATATATATGCACACACACAGATAAAGTCTTTTATACTTATAAAGTAGGTTATTTTAAACTGTAATATTTAATTACAAATATTAATAATTGAATCTAAACTATTGCCTAAGACATAAAGTTGTAAACAATGTAACCCACGTTAAAACTCATCCAGTGATTTTTTTCATGAATTTAAATGTTTTTCCTATAGGAAATTCATAAATAATACAACAATTCAATATAGTGTTAGTGCTGCCATTTTTAACTTCCATAAGCTCAGTGCAGTGGTTCCATAAGTTCTATGAAGATGTAAAGTCACTTAGGGGTATTTCAGCAGAATTCTAAATGAGCACTTAAGAAATATTATATATTCTAACTCATTCACATTCCCTAGAAAATGGGTCCTCCAGGTTATGTCCACTGAGATACAGAATATGGCAGCAGAAGAAAATTAAAATTTCATTTTCTAAGAGTTATTCTTCAATTATGAAGCAGTTTAGCTCACTTGCCTGTTACTAAATTAGGCTCAGCTAATTACTGTGTGTCCGTTTCTTCAGGAATTTTATATAACTTTTCCTCTCTATGGATGATGCTCAGATTAGAAGCGGAAATAGCTACACGGGATAAATTTAGTTTTTCTTTTGTAACAGAGTGACTGTGTTGAAACAGGTGTATTTTCTAGTAATCAACGGCAAAGTACCTCCACATTCTGTAGAGTTAGCATTTGATGAAGGTGGTGGCTTCTGAGCCCTTATGTGAGCAAAGGTAAAAATGCTTCTAACAGCTAGATTCTCAGAGATTGGTTTAATGTTTCATGTTTTCATGTGGAGATATTATTCTAACAATGTAAGCTTCATTTTCATAACTATGTTTCTGTCCTACCAGACAGGTACTTTTAATTTCATTCATACAAGAGTTTCTAAGGACATTTTGAAATACCAACCATCCGTAAAGACTGTAGAGAAGAAGGCCGAGGCTGTGGCTTAGCTGACAGAGTACTTGCTTAGCATTCCTGAAGCTTTGAGATCTCTTCCTAGCACTGTATAGACTGGGCATGGTGGCACATACTTTTAAACCCATAATTCCAGAGATGGATCTAGGGAATCAGAAGTTCCAAGTCATCTTCAGCTACATATTAAGTTCAAAGCCAAAGATCTATAGGGAATTTACAAAACTGTAGTCAGAAAGACCTCAGCTACTATCCTCATTTTTCCACCATAATTTAGAGCAAGTAACTTAGGTTTGTTTTATACTTTGGTTTTTGTTTTGTTTTGTTTTGTTTTGTTTGTTTGTTTGTTTGTTTGTAGCTTATAGAAAACAATCCTTTGCTCTAGGGTTGTATGACATCATGATACAAAACAGGACATGATATGTAAAATGTGTTTAAGGGGGTGATAGTAATACATATTCTAATAGTTTTTACCAAGAGGAGAGAGGTAAACAATATTTTCAGTTATTTTTAAGGGGAAAAAACAGGAACAGACAACTAAAGATTATTGACAGCTTTTTTATTAATGTTGAACAAAAATCATAGAAAAAGCTACATATTAGATACTTTTTCATTGATATGGGCTTTTGTATTCAGGATATTTTAAACATTAAAATAAAGTAGATCAGAATAATTCTATTTCACTACGAATGTTCATAGTATGGTATAAATAACCAATAGAAGTATAATTTAAATAAAACTATAGTATATTTCAGTATTTGGATTATTATGTTTGATATATAAATACTTGTCTTTTAGTCTTTTTTTAAAAAACATTAACCTGCCAAAATTATTTTTCCCAGTAATTCCTCTTCATATCTGAGTGTTATTTTCAATAGTTATTTCCTTCTAGTTCTTACAATATCAGAAACTAGACTAAAATAATGGGTGGTTTTACTTGTCTCATTAAAGACAAATTTTTGCCTAAAAATTTATGTGCAGCATGTATACTCAGCAAAAGGCAGCTTCAGAAAAAGAAAAATATTACTTCCTGACATATTCTTGATTTTTGCTTTTAAAGTATTGAAAAGGTTTTCATTTATTAAATTAAAAAGTACAAGTATGTTCATTCCATATCTCGTATTAGAATGACTAATAATATGACTCATTGGTTTAGGGAGAGATTGTATTTTAACCAAAGAAACAATTTATATAAAGTTAAGATTTTATTTATGGCTATGATAATTGTTTTATTTCTTTTCTACAAAATTGTGCATGATAATTCAAATCATTTGAAAAATAAAAAGTCATTTTTGTTTTTAAAAGTTCATCTGTAATTGTACAAACTTATAGCATTTAACATATAATATTTACCTAATTTCTATTGATAAATATTTTTGTGATGACATCATGAAAATATGCTTATTCATGTGCCAGCGTTAAGTATAACCACAATGATGATTTTTTTATAGTAAAGGTTTCATGGATTTGAAATGCTTATCTTATTAATTGTACAGTTAAATTTGACACTTTTTAAAAACTGTCCATGTTAGGTGAGGGATGGAGAAGCAGTATCAATAGACCATGTAGGAGGATAGGGGTGACTAAATTTGCAGTTGTTATCAGCTTGAAAATCATGAATACTACTTATTGCATCACAATATTTTGAAAATTACTGATTCAAGGATTTCTAAATTTTTTTTTATATTTAGAGAGGAGTAAGGGGTGGCAAGTGCCCTTACTCACTGAGCCACCTCACCAGTCCTCATTTACAAGTTTTACATAGGACATATGATACTAACCTCAAAATTCCTTTAAGCTCTCATGTATTATAGTTGTGTGTCCACTAATGAATTTAAATCCTGTTGTGTTATCTCACTCTCTTTGATCACTCTTCTTTTTTATTGAAATCAATAGTTTTTTTTCCAATATTTATTAGATAACTTCTTCATTTACATTTCAAGTGTTATCCAGAAAGTTCCCTATACCCTCCCCCATCCCTGCCCTGCTCCCCTACCCTCCCGCTCCCACATCTTGGCCCTGGTGTTCAATATATTCTGATCATGCTTTCTCCTCTGCCAATTCTTCCTAGACTCTGTTTTGTTTTGTTTTGTTTTGTTTTGTTTTGTTTTGTTTTGTTTTGTTCAAGACAGGGTTTCTCTGCGTAGCCCTGGCTGTCCTGGAACTCACTTTGTAGACCAGGCTGGCCTCGAACTCAGAAATCTGCCTGCCTCTG
The DNA here is from genome assembly GCA_902729485.2 of Mus minutoides. NCBI lineage: Eukaryota > Metazoa > Chordata > Mammalia > Rodentia > Muridae > Mus > Mus minutoides. Next base: position 1,661,876 of record LR749719.1, read on the forward strand.
CCTCCTAAGTGCTGGGATTAAAGGCGTGCACCACCACTGCGCAGCGACTCTCTTTATACCTCTATCCACACAACTACACCCTCTCTCTAAAATTCACACAAACAAAACCAAGAATTTCCCATTCCTTTCTCCCTCACCTCTCCCCAGAAATCAGAGAAATTAAAATATACAAGCCAGAGACTAATAAGACAAACAAACAAACAAAAACAACCTTTCAAACAACAAAAATGAGACAAAAAAAACCATTGAATTCAAGTTTCTGGAGTCTCACAGTTGAGAGAGGGAGAGTAGGCCCAGGGACCCACATCTGACCAACAAGCTCTCTGTGTAATTGCAAAGGAAGAATGAATCTTTTCCAATTGTGACTCTCAGTTAATTTTTTTTTTCAACTTTTATTAGATATTTTCTTCATTTACATTTCAAGTGTTATCCAGAAAGTTCCCTATATCCTCCCCCCTCCCGGCCCTGCTACCCTACCCACCCGCTCCCACCCCCTGGCCCCGGTGTTCCCCTGTATTGGGGCAAATAAAGTCTGCATAACCAAGGGGCCTCTCTTCCCACTGATGGCCAA
>LR749719.1:1663787-1693721 GCA_902729485.2 Mus minutoides
ATTGAGTCCATTGATATTAAGCGATATTAAGGAACAGTAATTGTTGCTTCCTGTCATCTTTGTTTTTAGAGTTGGGATTCTGTTCTTGTGGCTGTCTTCCTTTAGGTTTATTGAAGGATTACTTTCTTGCTTTCTCTAGGGCAGAGTTTCCGTCCTTGTATTGGTGTTTTTCTGTTATTATCCTTTGAAGGGCTGGATTTTTGGAGAGATATTGTGTGAATTTGAATTTGTCGTGGAATACTTTGGTTTCTCCATCTATGGTAAATGAGAGTTTAAAAATATGGAACGCTTCACGAATTTGCGTGTCATCCTTGCGCAGGGGCCATGCTAATCTTCTCTGTATCGTTCCAATTTTAGTATATGTGCTGCCGAAGCGAGCACTCAGTTAATTTTTTTTAAGCACAATCACATGCTTCTTTCACTCAAAAGTCAGCTTTAGCATAATTTATGCACTACAAAATACACTTTTGTCATCAACATGCTAAACATATATCCTTGTTCCATGTAAGACACTGCTGTAACTACGTATTTTCTTCCCATATCTTCTCCAGGTTCACTGTGGAACAGGAAATTGATTTAAAAGACATCTTGAAAGCTCTTGGGGTCACTGAAATTTTCATCAAAGATGCAAATTTGACTGCCATGTCAGGTTAGTAATAAATATCAATTAAAATGTTATTCATAAAAAAGCTCTTCAAAGTAATGATGGTCTATCAATCACTTTTCATGAATTTTTTTTATATATAAGTATTACTTATCAAATAAATGGAGCAAAAGGCATCTTTACTTATACAAGCTGTAGATAGAGCTATGATATGCATATATCCTGCTGTGAGCCATTTTAGTAGATTGCTTTCCAGAGTGCTTTGTTCATACATCTTCATATTCTCCCTCTAATTTAATAGAATACATAATCAATGAATATGCTAATTTAATAGAAAATATAACTTACTAGAATAAGTTGTATAGGAAAGATGAATTAATACCTTTTTGTGAAAAACAAACCAAAGATTCTTTTAAACAGAAGAAAAACTACCCAGTGAGATGTAAAACTTTTCCTAAGTAAAATAAAAAATAATGTTTTTAAAAAGTATAGTATAGTATAATATAGTATCAAAAATATAGTATAGTAAAGTATACTAGAAAATAAAAAAAATAGCGTGTTAAATTATTGGAGGACGAAGCTAAATTTTTGGTGACATTAAAGCATTAAAGATCATTAAATAACTTCGGATATAGTTTTAAGTGATTAACATAAAGTTTCCATTGATAAAGTCAACAATAAGCTTAAGCCTAAATAAATAAGGTTATATAATTATGATTTTCTAATTTTTTTCTTACAATAGAAATACAAAATCCGGGGGGGGGGTGATAAGAGAAGACAAATATATATTGAGATGAAAGAAAATAAGCTTGTAAAGCTTCTTTACAGTGAATGTAGTTAAACCCAGTACTACGACTAGAGTGTGAGGCTGTGGGATCCTCCTCATCCATTCCTGTGTTAAGGAAATTGTTTAATTTTACTCTCCTAAGTAAGCAATCTGCATGAGATCACAGCATCTGTGCCTCTGCTGAATTCTGGAAATATATTCTCCACTTTGGAAATTGCTTACATAGGTTACTATTTGGGGGAAGGAGGGAGACAGAGAGACAGAGACAAAGAGAAGGAGAGACAGAGATAGAGAGACACAGCTAGGACCAGGAGAGACAGGAATACAGAGAGGGAGGATGCATTGTAGAGTTTAAAAATCCTAACACTTTCTCTCCAAGAATTGTCTTTAAGCATCACTCAGCCTCTCACAATGAGCTCATATATTTCTAATATAGTTGGCAATGTAACTTCTACTTCTCATTCTTGACACCCTGTGCAGCAACAGACATTCTCTAAGAGCCTACTGTATAGATTACTATCTATACAGTATAGATATGTGTCTGAACAAGACAAATCTATTTTCCTTTAGTAAATGTTGTCAGGGTTCATGTCCCAGTTCCTAGAGATGTAAGCATCTCGTTGGCATAGTTAGGAGGGCCAGACTAGTGGAGATGTAAACAATTGTATGGTATCTTTGTACTTTAGTCAGGAACATATTCATAGCTGAAGCATAGCATAAAATCCTAATGCTACCTTCCTTGTAAATTTAGAACATTTATCTTACTCTACTGGCTGAGTTCCCACTGGATAATTACATTCTGCTTTCTTTACCATGATTCTTCACTGTCTCCCAAGCATCCAGGCAGATATATTACCCAAATATAACACCTGCTACCACTGAGAGGTTAGCTCTGCTAAGGCAAGTCAATCACTGTGGTAAGTGTGACTTATAATTTTAGACATATTTAGGTTCATAAGGTAATGTTTCATTGCTTTTACTATGACAGAAGTATAAACCATAAATGTTTGTTAGGAGAGCTTGTAGATTTAGAATAAAACTATAGTATTCCAGAGAGTTTTTAATCATCTGTATGCAAAGTGTCTAGTCATTTGATCAAACCTGTTAGAAAGAATTGGAACACAGTAAGTGCTTGCTGAGACTAAAATAGATTGAGGGAAGAAGGGATCTAGGCTGTTAGGGTGCATCTTATACACTAAAGTGCTTGGGAAGTCAGTTATCAACCAAACCAGCACTAGTCATACTGAATACCACCCTCTGAAGCAAACCTCTATGCAATGAGAATTCTTTGACTGTTAAATGAGTAGTCACACATTGGTGCTTGTCCATGGGATGGGTCTCAAGTTAGGGAAGTTATTGGTTGGACACTCTCTGTTACATCTTTGTTCCTGTACTTCTTGTAGACAAAACAAATTTTGGGTTGTTTTGTGAGTACATTCCTGTCCTTATCCCTTAACTTGGATAACTTGCTGTAAACATAGTCAAGCATATGTCCTTGTGGCATGGTGGGACTTCTTTTGGGTATATTCCCAGAAGTGGTATGGCTGGGTCTTCAGATAGAACAACTATTCCCAATTTTCTGACAAACCACCAGATTGACTTCCCAGTGGTTGTACAAATTTTCATTCCCACCATCAACAAAAGAGTGTCCCCTTGTTCCACATCCTCCACAGCCTGTGCTATCACTTGAGTATTGACCGTTGCCCTTTTGACTAGTGTAAGATGGTATCCCATGGTCATTTTGATTTACATTTCCCTAATGACAAATGATGTTCAACAGTTCTTTAAGTGCTTCTCAACTGTTCTAGAGTCCTCTTGAAAAGTCTTTGTACCCCATTTTTAATTATGTTATTTGGTTTGTTGGTGTCTAAATTATTTACATATATATATATATATATATATATANGCCTTCAGGTAGATCTATTTCCAATTTTCATGTCTTTCTTTTGGTTTTGTTTTGTTTTGACTTTTTTTATTAGATATTTTCTTACTTTACATTTCAAATGCTATCCCAAAAGTTCCCTATACCCTCCCCTTGCCCTTCTCCCCTACCCACCCACTCCCACTTCTTGGCCCTGGCATTCCTCTGTATTGGGGCATATAAAGTTTGCAATACCAAGGGGCCTCTCTTCCTGATGATGACCAACTAGGCCATCTTCTGCTACATATGTAGCTAGAGACACGAGCTCTGGGGTTTCTGGTTAGTTCATATTGTTGTTCCTCTTATAGGGTTGCAGACCCCTTCAGCTCCTGGGGTATACTTTCTCTAGCTTCTCCATTGGGGACCCTGTGCTCCATCATATAAATGACTGTGGGCATCTACTTCTGTATTTGCGAGTCACTGGCCTAGCCTCATACGAGACAGTTATATCAGGGTTCCTTCAGCAAACTCTTGCTGGCATATGCAAGAGTGTCTGGGTTTGGTGATTGATCATGGTATGGATCCCCTGGTGGGGGGGTCTCTGGATAGTCCATCCTTTCATCTTAGGCACATGCTGGTCTTCCTTCTTGATTTTCTTCTGTTTTGCAAATTTTATCTTGGGTTTTCTAAGATTCTGTGCTAATATCCACTTATCAGTGAGTGCATATCATGTGAGTTCTTTTGTGATTGTGTTACCTCACTAACGATGATATCCTCCACATACATCCAAAAATGTTCAACTTCCTTAATCATCAGTGAAATGCAAATCAAAACAATCCTGAGATTCCACCTCACACTGGTCAGAATAGCTAAGATCAAAAATTCAGGTGACAGCAGATGCTGGCAAGGATGTGGAGAAAGAGGAACACTCCTCCATTGCTGGTGGGATTGCAAGCTTGTACAGCCACTCTGGAAGTCAGTCTGGCGGTTCCTCTGAAAATTGGACATAGTACTACCTGAGGATCCAGCAATATCTCTCCTGGGTATATACCCAGAAGATGTTCCAACTGGTAATAAGAACATATGCTCCACTATGTTCATAGCAGCCTTATTTATAATAGCCAGAAGCTGGAAAGAACCCAGATCTCCTTCAACAGAGAAATGGATACAGACAATGTGGTACATTTACACAATGGAGTACTACTCAGCTATTAAAAACAATGAATTTATGAAATTATTGGGCAAATGGATGTATCTGGACGATATCATTCTTTCCATCTTCTAAGAAAGGCTCTCTCACTGAATCTAGCCATTGTCATTTAGGCTAGACTAGCTGCTCAGTCTGCCTCAGGGATCCATCTATCTCTTCTTAGAGCTTGGATGGCTGTGTTTTGTGCTACAACTGCCTTTTTCACATGGAAACTAGGGATCAGACCTTAGGTCCCCATGATAAGTGCATGGGTGTACTTTACCCATAGAACCATCTCTCTTGACTGAATTTTTATTTCTTACAGATCTTAATACTGGTTGTAATATTGCCTTGTGCATGTGTTACTTTGTCAACAAAAATTTTATTTAATATTAAAAGAATCTATTTAAACAACCAGTCAATAGTATAGTCAACGTGTAAATTGGAAAGCATTCAAAGAACTGTCCATCATTGTTGTAAAATGCTAGATACTTAAATGATGGATGAAAACGAGAACAAACTCCTTTTGCATCAGGAGAAAACAAGTGACTTGAAATCTTTTGCTAAGCTCCTGGCGGAGGCTCCTTCATTTTTATACCTTTGAATCCACTCTTGTCTGGATGCTTATAACTGCTGCCTTAGGCTACTTCAATGACCTGCTAAATGGTTTCCAATCTCTCTCCAATCTTCCATTGCCAAGATTAATCACCTTAACACTCACTCTCAGGTCACTGCGGCACCCGCTCAAAACCTTCCCTTTGTGGTTAGTACTGCCTGTTCCACAAAATATTCTCACACTCCTCTCTCAAGTTCTACTTAACCTATGTTCTAGTGACCCTGAACACTTGTTCTGCACCTCCTATCTCCTCAGGTCCTCACATCTAGGAAATCTCTTCCATTTGAATTGAATATCACCTCCAGATAGCCCAAACATCATTAAGCCACAGAGATTACACCAGCTAGATGCAGTCACTCATTAAGTCCCTGGTATTTTATGTTCCTCTTTTCTGTGCATCACACATCCTATTTCATATGTATGTTACTTATGCATCTAGTATCCCAGGTATCCCAGGTAGAATATAAATGTCTCTAAGATTGGTTGTGACACATGTTTCCTCGGTGTCCATCAATTTAACTTGCTCAGTATTCAATGGATGCAAATGTGAATGAGGTGGGCTGTTCAATATTCATTATGTTGACTTCTTCATCTCAATTTGATATCCATTGCTTCCGATGCTAAATTCCATTAACATAAAACACAGTAAAGACTCGTGCAATAAACATGGAATGTGCTAAGAATCATTTTCTTCTCGGGTTCCATTTAAAATGCTTAGACAGTTGCAGTCAGGATCCTTGTATAGAGGAGGGCTATTTTTATAATAGAAATGAATGACATTTGGATTAATAGGTAATCTTCTTGGATGGCATAAGGGGCCAGAAAAAGAGACTACTAAATCCTTCAGCATAAAGTACAAGCTTTAATAAAGAAGCCAATAAAATAAAGGACTTAAAAAGACACAGTGAAAGGCATATTCAGGTCAAACGCAAGCACTGTAGATTGATGCTGGCCCAGCTCCTGTATCTTTCCCCCTTCCTCTTTCTCTTTGCATTGTAAGGCTTGTCCCTCTTTCACTGCCACAGCTCAACTTCTATTCCTACATTTTTACCTGACCATTGTAAAAGTGAATATGACCTCCCTGCCCCAATATATTTGCTCATTTTAATTATTTCTTCACCTGTGTCATCTAAACTCAAAGCAAACATATGCCCTTAATATTGGACAGGGTTCTGGCTCTCTAACATCATGGTCAAAACTCATAACATGAGATGGTTTGTCTGTTGCTCTCCCGCTTCCTCCTAATCCACACTCTGGGAAGACCTCAAGTCATTCTTGCTAGTTCTCTGACTTTGTAATTGCAATACTGTGTGGAATGCCCTTGCCTCCTTCTCTTTGACTCCTCTGCTTATTCTTCCAGAACCAGCCCAGCTGTCACCCTTTGCCTGGCATCCCTCTCTCTTCCTAGGCAGTTTCCTTCTCTTCACCTGGAAGCTGGTAGGGCTTCACACCTAAATCTGCCACCTTGTTTCTTCACCTTTCATTTGACCTGTCTTGTTTCTACACTTGCCCTGGAGCTACAAGCTGTTTCAGAACTTGTGACTGTGAAAAGGTCATTCTTCCTTCAGAGACCAGCATGGTGCTGGCATAGCGTGGAAGATGCGTGAAGTGTAGGGAGGCTCCCAATGGATGCTGCCCGGATTTATGTGAGGCTGCTTCACCCTGCTTCCCATACTCAAGCCTAAACATGTTTTGTTTGATTGTCTCTGTACTGCTTTCACCTGCACCTTCAGGCCTTCACCTGGCTGGTTCCTTTATATTCTCTTGGTCTCAGGTCCTATGTACCCTCCTATCTTTTCTTACCTAACACTCTTCCAAGTAGATGCTCCCCACTGCCCCTCTCACCTACCAACATGCTGTCCTACATTGTCTGTTCAGGTATATGGACCACGTCTGGAAATCATGTTAATTTATAGATTTGCTTTACTAGTGTTCTGTTATTAATGCCCACCTGCTTTCATAAGGAAGGGGCTGCTAAGTGTTTTTAGTATGCTAGCCTATATAGTAGCTACTCAGTATTTGAATGAACAAATAGTGAATGCTTTCTGCTTCTGGCACAAAATCTGAATGAAAACAAACATTGTTCTAATCTAGAAGTCAGACTCTGGGAAATGTTTCTAAAGTTTTATGGGAGGTGCTGAAGCTAAAAATAGGAGCGCCTGGAGGCACTTTTGTCTAGAGTTCTGCTATGATTCTCCCTTCATTTGTTGTTTTAAGTCTGCCCTTGGTGCCGGTGACGGAGAAGTCTATTTAAATTGGCTGTATACAGAAACACTGCCACCAAGGAAGTAGAGGCCAACACTTGCCTGATGGCCACCCTGCCAGCAGGATATGATCCTCAGATCTCAGAGTCTTGGTGCCCTAGACAATAAGTCGGATGAAATGCCTGCTCAATAAATATTAGCTCTGCTAGTGAATGGATGCCTTAGTACTTTGTCCTGCTGTCTTCACGAGGGGTTGGTTGTCTGCCCAGCTCCTCTCTGGATAGCTTAGGGTTTTCTGGCTTTTCTCCACTTATCCATTACAAAATGTCTGGGCCCTAGCAGCCTGGAGGAAAGTAGAACCAACCGAACCTTTGAACAGCAGTGGTCAGAAGAGAAGGCTGTTTGGGGCCCATGTGCTGACATTAAAAGTACATATGTTTTAAAAGAAAGAAGGAAAAGAGAGAGAGAGAGAGAGAGAGAGAGAGAGAGAGAGAGAGAAATTAAATAAAAGAAACCAAAATTTGTAGACTTGGGAGGTAACAGTCCTTGACACGTAAGTATGAGAACCTAAGTTCAATCCCTAGAATGTACATTAAAAAGCCAGTCTGGCAGTGCTAAGGGAGTAGGGGTAGAGCCAGATCCCTAGGGCTTTCTGGTTAGCCAGACTACACTAATTAGTGAGCTCCAAGCCACTGAGAGACCTTGTCTCATAAAATGGGGTATATAGCTCTCGGGGGTCAACACCCATGATTGAGCCCTGATATCTTTTATGTGCATACATGTATATCCATACAAACACTTTTACCCACATGATGCACACATACATTCCCACAAAATAGTATTCCTTTGCTTTGCTTTGCTTTGCTTTACTTTGCTTTGCTTGCTGGAAAAAAAAAAATCACAGTAAAAAGGAATTCTTCGGTACTCCTAGTATTCTAATTGAATGCATTTCATACCTGAGTGCATTATTGTTGTGGGGCAGTGTGCTAGATGGAGTTGAGATGAATAGAACAGGAGAGATGCAGTCCCTTGGATGCCATATGTCCTGGCAGAACAGAGGGCTCCTTATTGTCATCCAATGTCACAGGATGAAGTCCAAGTTGTTACCTCCCCTCACCCAATCTGCCTTCCCACAGTTCCTCATCCCATTCTTTGTCCCCCTGTCTCCAAGAAGATACCTCCCCACACCCACCCCTTCAAGGCCTCCCCATTCCTTGGGTCCTCACATCTCTCAAGGGTTAGGCACATCTTCTCTCACTGAGGCCAAACCAGGCAGTCCTCTGCCTTAAGTATGTCACAGGCCTCATATCAGCTGGTGTATGCTGCTTGGTTGGTGGCACAGTGTCAGAGATCTCAGGGGTCCAGGTTAATTGAAACTACTGGTCCTCCTTCCTATATGATAGCCCTCCTTCTCAGCTCCTTTCAGCTTTTCCCTAGTTCAACCACAGGTGTCCCTGACTTCGGTGCACTGGGTGGGTGTAAGTATCTGTTTCTGTCTCAGTCAGCTGCTTGTTGGGCCCCTCAGAGGACAGTCATGCTAGACTCCTGTTTGTAAACACATAATAGCATCAGTAATAGTGTCAGTCCTTGGAGCTTCCCCTTGAGATGAATCCCAAGTTGGGCCTGTCACTGTACCTCCGTTCCCTCCATCTCTTCTCCATTTTGTTCCTACAGTTCTTTTAGACAGAAACAATTCTTGGTCAGAGATTTTGACTATGAGATGGCAACCCCATTTCTCCACTTAATGAGCTGTCTTTCTACTGGAGGTGGACTCTACAAGTTCCCTCTCCCAACCACTGAACATTTCATCTGAGGTCCCTCCCTTTGAGTCCTGAGAGTCTCTCACCTTCCAGGTCTCTGGTATTTTCTAGAGGTTGCATATCACCATTACTTTTAAACTTGATCCAATTTTTAGGTCTTTTAAAGCATGTGGCTTTTCTGCTTTTTTCCCTCTCTCTTATTGCTCTCCTCTTGGAACTATTAGTTTGTATTAATATGATGCATTTTATAATAAAAATAAACCTTATAGGCATAATTGTGAGTGGAACTATGGCCATGGTGTCCATGTGTTGTCACAGACAGCCTTACATTATGAGAGAACTAAGACCTCTCATTAAACAATTGCTGAATCTTTTGCAGCATAGTGTGTTGGGTTAATGCTAGAAAATAACCCATCAGCAGAAATACTCGCTATTAAGGAGTTCACTTTTCAGACACATCTGTATGCCAGATGCTAGAAGTGCTCTGCTGAGTGGCATAGCCATTGCCTTAAGGAAGGTGGCAGGCAGTCCAGGAGGAGACAGACACTAATGCAAGTATAATACAGGAGAAAGGCTTCATAGAATCAGTTTCTGTGTCCATGGGAAAAGAATGGTTGGGTCTAATTTAAAGATGCAGGAATCAGAGGAAACTAAGAGAAGTCTCCCCAGGGGGTAGTATCTGAGCCTTAGGAGGACAAAGGCCAAGGAGGATGTGGGAAAGCAAAGCAGGAGTGAAGATGGAGTGTTTTTTAACCAGATGATGTACAGCACACAGCACAGGACAGAGTATGGGATGAATATGAATCTAGAGAGCCCTGCCTGTGGTGGTGCCTGGACATAGGCAACTGGGAAATAGCCCTGAGGGTGAGGCAGCAGGCAGAGGGGCAGAAGGGAGGAGGAGATGGCAGGAGAGTCCTGCTGTGAATCGGTTTGCATTTGCATGGGATGCTCCCAAGCAGAAAGATTTCCTGTGAGTAGTGCAAGCCCTGAGGCCTTCCCTTCCCCTTGCTCTGATACTTTGTGACAGCCACTGCAACCTAGGAATGGGTGATTTGTATATGTCACTCCTGGGTTTAATTTAAAACTTGGATTTTTAGCTGACATAAATAGTAGAAAATTGCATTTTCATCATGTACCATGTAAAATTTCAAATCCGCATATGGACTTTTTAGTACTTTAAAAATTTAAAATTCTAAATTACATTTATTTACTTATTTGGGGAGGACATGCACGTGCCAAAGCACACAGAAGAAAGACAAGGACAACCTGTGAGTCAGGGGTCTCTCTCCTTCCATCCTGTATGACCTGGGGATTGAACTTTGGTCATTATGCTTAGGGGCAAGCACCTTTATCCACTATGCAGTCTTGCCAATGTTAAATCTTTTTAAAAATTAGTCATTTATTATTATTTGCGCAGATGTATGTGCTGGTTCAGGGTGGATCAGGGTAGCATGATGGTGAAGAAGTTTGTGGAGCAACTTCTCTTTTTGCACCTTTATGTGAGTTCCAGGGAGTAAACTCAAGTCATTAGGCTTATCTGGGCTTTTTGGGTGGCCCTTGACTAATGATGAAATCAGGCTAAACACATCTATCTCCTTAAACATTTATTAATTTTTTTGGTAAAAATACAAAACAACAACTGCTACTACAACAAACCTTTGGAAATGTGTCAGTGTAGTCTTTTGAAATGTACAGCATGATGTCACCTACAGTTAACAACTATGACTCCTATTTAACTGTAAGTTACTGTCCACCAATCTGCCTTTCCCTATCTCTCCAACACTTGGACGCAGGCCACATGGAAAGGGGTCATGTTTTCCTTATTTCCAGGTGTCTAATCCATATGTTAGGATGGATCTAAGAGCTACTGCAGGCAGTTTTCACTCTGCAAGATGATATGGCTGAACTATCATTCTGTGTCTCTGTAAATACCCCATTAAAGTATTTGAGTGAGGCTCAGCTGTTATGGTGGGCATTCATTGCCCCAAGGACCTGGGTTCTATTGCTCTTATATTCAGGGCCATAATTGTCTTGATTTATGACCTTCCATTATCTAACAGAATGAAAAAAAAAATCAGAATTTGAAAATAGTTTCCACCTAACTGCTAAATTGTTTATCCATTTCATGCCCTTTGGTTTCATGTATTTGTTTTACCAACTAAGATATCTGATTAATCAAATGGTTTATATTTCCTCTTTTGTTAAATAAACGCAATAGGGATTTAAGAGAACTAATTATACTTGATATTTCACATAAAATTTGGTTGCATTTTATATTTCTTACAGTCATCAAATGTGTTTTGGAGGACAATGTAATATATGAAGCAGGGTATTTAATAATGTGATAATTATTTCTAACTATAATCTAAGGAAATGAATCCCTATTAGGTGTATATTCACAGATTCCATTGTTAGATACCTTGATGATTATTCAGAATAACCAGGTGCTGTTTACCAGACATACCAAAACAAGGTAGTAAGCATTGTTCTCCATGTACAGAAGATAATTATGTTTTTGAAAACTTGAAGAAAAATGGAAAACAGGTTAGAGTTAATTATAAGTCCTTAGTCTAATGGTAAATCAACTGTGGGTTTTTTCTTGTGTTTTTTTTTTTTTTTTCTGTATGCCTTTGCATGCATGTGTGTGTGTGTGTGTGTGTGTGTGTGTGTGTGTGTGTGTGTGTGTGTATTCAGGTGTACATATGTGTTTATATACACATTTGTGGCCAGAGGTCAACATCAGGTTTCTTCCTCAGCTCTTCTCCACATTATCCTTTTGAGACAGGGTCTCCTTAGCTGGGCCAGTGTGGATGGCCAGGGAGGCGCATTGCTCCTCCTGCAGTGTGTCCCAGCATGCTTGACTTCTCAATGGGTGCTTGGGATCAGAATTGAGGTCACGTGTTTCTGGCAGGCAGTTTGCCAGCCTAGCCATCTGCCCAACCCTTTGCATATTTGTACCTTCTACAAATGGTGCTCAACAACCCAATTATTTATCTGCACTTTAACTTAGATCTCCTAGAACTGAAGAAATGGGAAGAACTGTGTGGAGCAGAACACACTTGAGTAACCCTTTGTCCTGATGTCTGGGCTTCTCCTTGTTCACCAGTACTTGGCAGGCGTTTTTATGGTTCTTTTGTTTTCATTTGGGGGAAGAGTTGACAATGCGAAGCCCGAAGAAGTTTTGTAGTTTCACAGGTTCTTCACAACAAAATATCACAGCTTGTGCAACTTAGCCTTTCCAAGGAAGAACTTCAGAGTTAGTTTTCAAATAACTAGTGCTCAGCCTTGAACTCACATCTATATGAGTAACAGTCTGATTAGATGCTATTTATGTGTTTAAGAATATGTGTATATATATATATATATATATATATATATATATATATATATATACTTATATATATATCATATGTATAACAAAAATTTTAAATATGAATTTAAAAGACCAAAGGAGGTATATGTGAGGTTTGGATAAGGTAAATGAAAGGGGAAAATTATTTAATTGTATTTTAATTTTAATAAAATAATTCATCAAAAAATTAGACGTTTATGATCTCACTAGTTCTACAGATAAGAGACCAAACTATTAGTTTTGCCAGTATTACAATTACAATTTTCTTGTTTGGGGGGGAAGGTGGGATATATATATATATATATATATATATATATATATATATATATACACACACACACATATATACACATATATATATATATATATACATACATGCATATATACACATATATACATATATACACACATATATACATATATATTATATGTGTGTCTTATTATCTTTCATATTATATATACACATATGTATGTACTATATATTCTCTTGTATATTGTATATTTCTGTGTGTATATATATATACATATATATGCATATACATAAATACATATACATATGCATATATATATTTATATATATATATATATATATATATATATATATATATATATATATTCTCGTTCTTCCTACCCACTTCCTCATTCCCCTACATTCATTCCTTCTCCGTTTTTCCTTCAGAAAATGATTAGAGGATTGTCATATTCTAAGGACTCCTTCCTTGGCTTATAGATGACAGCTTCTCTACCTCACACATACATTAGTTATGTTTCTCCAGAGACTCAAGGCATGTGTGTGCATATATGTGTGTATAAATGTGCCTAAACAATATATGGTTTAAATGTGTGTTTATAGATAGATATTTTTATGTTTTATAGGGCTAAATCAATGAAGGAGAGGAGGTGGTAAAGGTAGGTGGTAGATAGATAATAGGTTTATTTCTGGCAATTGACCCACGTATTGTGAGTTATAGTTGAGGGTAAAGCAATCTACTGGCCGAATTCTTCCTTGCTTATAAGAGATGTCTTTCTTCTGATACTAGTTTTTCAGCTGATTGGCTGAGGCCCACCCACAGTGGGAAAGCAAACTACTTTATTTAAAGTCCACCAATTTAAACATGAACTTGCAAAAATAGGCTCCCAGAGACTTTCAGATCCAGTTCAAGTATCTAAGCACTAAAGCTTGGACAAACTGACACATGAAACTAAACACCCCACCTCCCCTTTCCTCTGTAGTTAGCTTAGTCCCAAGTCCCCGTGCTGAGTGGAGACTAGTCGTACTTGATCAGAGTCCTTTCTAATGACTTCATTTTAAGACCTGATTTTCAATATGGTCATGTACTGATTTCTATGGGATCTGAGCATATGAATGTTTAGGGATCATAAATATGCCTCAAATGGCATGGATTTCAAAGGAAGCAGAAAGACAATTCAATGCAGAAAATGTTCTTCCTTTTATAAAAAAATGTGTATTTTTTTGCACATTAAATTTTTTTTCACTTTTTAAATTTATTATTAGAGAGTTTCTTCATTTACATTTCAAGTGTTATCCAAAAGTCCCCTATATCCTCCCCCTGCCCTGCTCCCCTACCCTCCCTCTCCCGCTACTTGGCCCTGGCATTCCCCTGTACTGGGGCATATAAACATTGCTAGACCAAGGGCCTTTCTTCCTGAATAATGGCCAACTAGGCCATCTTCTAATACATATACAGCTAGAGACATGAGCTCTGTGGGTTCTGATTAGTTCATATTGTTGTTCCATCTATAGGGTTGCAGACCCCTACAACTCTTGGGTACTCTCTCTAGCTCCTACATTGGGGACCCTGTGTACTGCCCTATAGATGATTGTGAGCATCCACTTCTACATTTGTCAGGAACTGTCAAAGCTTCCCAGGAGACAGCTATATCAGGGTCCTTTTAGCAATGTCCTGCTGGTGTATGCAGTAGTGTCTGCATTTGGTGGCTGATTATGTGATGGACCACCCGGGAAAAATGTGTATTTTTAATATGATCCTGGGGTAATGTATTTTCACGTGTTCAGATAAGACAATAAACCAAACTTGAATGCTATTTTATATCTTTTCTTTTTCACATTTCTACAGTCCAGATGTCAGTTTTAGTTTTTCATGTTAATGGCATCTATGTTATTATAAAAATTATTAAGTTTGAGAAGTGAATAATTTTATTTCTGGATCTTCACTAGTTTTCATTGTATACTTCTTATTTCAACTTAGAGAGAGAGAGAGCAATAAGTAATGTATTTTTATTTTGAATTATAAAATCATTTGAGTTCACTATTAAAAGCCGAGTTTCTGCTCCCCTAACCCCAGAAATAAAGGAAAAGGAGAAATAAACACTGGGAAATTACTGCAGGAAAGAAAGGGGTAAATTAATAACTAGTTATAAAATGAGAGCAAATTTGCAACCACGCCATTGCTAGTTCTCCTGTGCTGTAAGTAAAATCTGTCATCATCTTGGTTTCATATCAGTGTCTTGGTTTCTCAGAGCTCTCAAACTTACTTACCCTCAGTGTCAAATATTTCTTTGTGTCTGTCACTAATAACCTAATTTCTTCTTTTCAGATAATAAAGAGCTGTTCCTCTCCAAAGCTGTTCACAAGTCCTGCATTGAGGTTAATGAAGAAGGGTCAGAAGCCGCTGCAGCCTCCGGTAGGTACCAAATCATTTTCTGAATGTTCCTTACTTCTTCTAAATTTATATTTTTAAACATTCTTGGGTGGAGATCCCTTTCCAAAACCA
This sequence comes from Mus minutoides, assembly GCA_902729485.2. Classification (NCBI taxonomy): domain Eukaryota; kingdom Metazoa; phylum Chordata; class Mammalia; order Rodentia; family Muridae; genus Mus; species Mus minutoides. The sequence goes on from LR749719.1 coordinate 1,678,917, forward strand.
TATTAAAGAGGCGACTGTATTCCAAATCAGAAGTCAAACAGATTTTAAAGCAGCCAGAATGTTCTCAACAGAATGTGAAATGTATGATAGGTCCATACCTAGCCTCCCAACAAGGCACCACACAATGGCAGTTCTAAGAGAAGATCTTCCTGCAGAAATGTTTGCATAGACCATTTTTAATATTCTCCTAATGTATATTCAAACATTGTTTTCCTTCCTACTTACTCATGGGAGTTAGTTCTTAATTTTTGTCTATAGAATGTTGGTTTTGAAAAATTAGGCATACAAATAAGAGTTGATAGATATAAAAATACATTTAAGTACTTTTAAATATTAATAATACTCATAAGAAAATAATTTCGGTTGTTTGTTTGTTTGTTTGTTTGGGTTTTTTTTTTTTGAGACAGAATTTCTGTGTTGCTCACACTTCCCTGAAATGCCCTCTGTAGAGCAGGCTGGCCTGGAACTCAGAAATCAGCCTGCTCTACCAAGAGTGCTAGGATTAAAGGCATGTACCACCACTGCCCGCCTAAGAAAAAAATTTCAAATTATCAATTTTTAAATGGACATATATTCCATTTCCAGATTATAGTAGTTGATTGTCCTTCATCATTTTTGTGTGTGATGGATACATATTCATGTATGCACACATTGGTATATATATGTGTCAGAAGATAAGGCAGAGGTGGGCATCAAGTGGCTTTCTCAGTAACTATCCATATTATTTTCTTGAGACAAGTTTTTCTCTGCATCTAGCGCGTACCAATTCTGTTAGACTAGGAGGCCAACCAGCCTCAAAGAGTCTTTCTACTTCCCCAGCACTGAATTAAAATGTACCCCAGCCTGCCATGCCTAGCTTTTTACATGGTGCAAAGGATCTTCTGCCTCTTTACATGGATGCTCAGGTCTTGATATTGATGGGGCAGAAACTTTACTGATGGAGCCTTCTTCCCAGCTCCACCCTTGATCATCTTGATGGTTGTGATTTCCCTAGATAACCAGGAATGATTCACTCTTCCATTTCCTGCTTCCCCTTACTGATTTTAGGATTACTTCCATTAAGTGTTAAACAGATACAATCAAATTTAGTAAAGCTTTCTGCTACATAGTGATATATTAGCTTACTGGCATGTATTATGTATAACCCCATCAGTGCTAACAATACTTTCAAGAGGATAAGGAAGCAGACATGAGTTTATAAAAAAGAAAAAAAAAAACGATTAAAATGATCTGATAACTAAGCAGACTATAGCAAATAAGCAGGGACCTGAATAACCTGCTTCTCCAACTGCTAAGTTTTCTTTTATTATTCCATAGAACTTCAGTGTACAGCACTTCCTACAGACAACACAAATGCCTTTAAAATGTGAAAGACTGCCTTAAATTTGGCAATCCTTTCTTTCTTCTTCCCTTAATTGAAAAGGCAGTTTGTTAAAATACAAACATTTGGCCTAGATTAACATTTTTACAACAGGAAGAGTAAATCTTGCCATTATCTTGATTGGTATAGATTGAAGAAATGACTTGTATATGGTTGGTTGTTTTTTCTTTAATATATCAAGTATAAATGTTAATGTCATGTGGAAGAAATCGGGGAAAGATTGAGGAACCTGAACGGGATAAGGACTCCACAGCAAGACCAACAGAGTCAACTAACCTGGACCCTAGGGGGCTCCCAGAGACTGAAAATCAAATCAGAGAGCAAACAAGGGCTGGGCCCAGGTACCAATTTACTCACTTTATTGAAGACCCTCTCTTCCCAGTCCCACCCTCTACCACCCTCCTCTTCACTTTTGAACACACACACACACACACACACACACACACACGTAGCAGATGTGAAGCTTGATCTTCATGTAGGTCCCCCAACAAGAAGAGTGGGGGCCTGTCTTTGACTCTATTACCTGCTGTCCTGTTTCTAACATTATGGGCTGCCTTGTCTGTTTCTCAGTCAGAGAAGATATGCCTAGTCCTGCAGTACTTGACATGCCAGGATGGGTTGGTACCCGGGGGGCCTCCAACTACTCAAAAGTGAAAAGGAGGGTGGTAGAGGGTAGGGCTGGGAAGAGAAGGTCTTCAATCGGGATATAAAATGAGTCAATAAATTAATGGGGAAAATGTTAATGCCTTTAAAACATCTTCCTTAACACCCCTGCTTTCTATAGATTGTTGCCTTTGCATTAAATGGATAGACTTAAGATTTTTTTGAAAAGTTCTCCTGAGTCTCTGCACATCCATAGACATGTAATTACTTTCTCTCTGCACCATAGGAATGATCGCAATTAGTAGGATGGCTGTACTGTACCCTCAGGTTATTGTCGACCATCCATTTCTCTTTCTTATCAGGAACAGGAAATCTGGTAAGTGTTTTATGTGAATACAACATTATTTCACAAGCCACAAAGAAATAGCTGTCTATTTTTAAATTATATATATATATATATATATATATATATATATATATATATATATATATATATATATATATTTAAGATTATTTCCAATGTTCTTATGCTTTTAAAAAATCAAAATAATGTGTATTTCCACTTTTCCAAACATTGCTTCCAGGTAATATATGTCTCATGGTTTTCTTTCCTCTTCTCTTTATTTCCAAACCAATCCAGGCACAATCTTGTTCATGGGACGAGTCATGAACCCCGAAACAATGAATACAAGTGGCCATGACTTTGAGGAACTTTAAATGATGACGTCTGGGTACAAAGAAAGCAGAAACAAAGCACATTATGTTTGCAAGTGGTATATATTTAGGATTTCTGTTTTATAGTGTTACTTAAGGAAATATTTAAATAGTTCTGGATAGTAGTAATCCATGTGACCTATAAGTTAGCCTGTCAAACAGTGTTATCAGTATAAAGAGTAGGGTCCCATTGTGTCATTGTGTCTGATGTGCTGCTGTTTAAAATAAAAGTACAGATTGAAAATGTGAACAACTTTTTTTTTTTCATTTTGGAAGTAGTTGTAGTCTACACAATACTGTATCTGAGATTTGAAACCTGTTCTGTTTCTTTAGAAATTGTAGTAAAATGATCCTACAAGGCAAAATGTAGAAACTGTTGTTTCTGAGTTTCTTCATAATCATGCAGAATAAACACCAAAGTAAGCAACATACATGTATATAATAAGCAATACTGTGAAGGGGAGGCCAATAGGCCACGGAAATTGAGATTGTTATTTACTGTGGCGTTCCATGACAAAAGATTTAGGAGAAAAAGTGGGATATGTAAGGCCCATAGATGTATATTTTGTATATACTCTAGTATTATACATTTAATTTATTAAAGTATAGCTCTTCTTATTTATCTTTAAAAGTTTCTTGTGAACCAGTATGCCACATGACTCTACTAGCAAGCTCACATATCTCATTAGCTATTCTGGATGACATCAAGAGGCCCCATGGAGGGAATCTCATGTACCATTTAAGTTTTAGTGAATTTTTTTTTGATGTTCGCACAAAGATAAAACCACACTGTTGCACATTCTCTAGACTATATGCAAGAAAGGCATCAAGTGGTACATTGGTGTACCAGGAAAATAGATGTAATTACTTTATAAAAAAGTTCCTGGTGTTGTGCATCATGGAATCAGTGCTTCTTAAATTCAGTATGTCCCGCTGACACCTGGTCACTTATTACAAATATAGGTTCTTATCCAGGACGTCTAAGGTAGAGTGGGGACTACAGCTTTCTATCATTTCTGACATCCAAATGATGCCGCAGATATTTGACCATAGCCTTTGCTGATTGTCACTTGGGTTGCAAAGTCTTACTTGAAGTCACCCTCACGTTTTCACAGACTGAGATTAGAGAGATCAGGGTGTAGGGCAGAAGATGGTGTGATTCCAAAGTACTGCTAGTACGTACTATAGATAAATGTAAGATTCTTCTGTACATTACAACACTTGAAATGCAGTCGTTAAAAATATGGAAACATTTATAGGCAATACCCATGAAAGAATTTATGAATATCTAAGGACACAGTACTTAACAATGAATCGTTTACAGCTTATATTTTCAGAGGACTTGTAGTTTATTCATAAATCTTCATGTTATTGTACAATAGTGCTCTTGTTTTCATTTATAATTTATGAAGCTGGGATGCCTGGTGTTAATTCAGTGTTCACATTTTCTGCTAAGAACAGTCTTTATCTCTGTATTCTTCTTGTTAATATGACATCTATAGCTATATCTATATGTTCATTAGTTAAATAAATGTATGGCCTGTAAGGAAGAATAAACATCATTATGCAATCATGTGATTATGTGACATCCCAAATGTTATGTTTATTAAAAATAGATATAAGATTAAATTCTAATGCTTGGAACTTTTAATCTTAAAATATTTCAATATGTATATAAGTTAGGTATTACTTAGTTGAGAAATGGATGTTCTTGTATTGGCAGAAAAGTTAGAAATAATAATTTACAATACCAAGCTTTTCTTTGTATTAATTTAGCCTTCCCCCTTCTCACTTTCTGTGTGTGTGTGTGTGTGTGTGTGTGTGTGTGTGTGTGTGTGTGTGTGTCTACCAGAACACAGGCATTCATATGTCACAGGATGTATGTGAAGGCGGAGGACAAATGCAGGAGATTGGTTGCCTCTTTCCAACTTGCAATCCCAGAATCTCACTTGAGTTATCTGGGTCGTACATCAAGGACTTGGACCCATGGTGCCATCTCACTGGCCTTCAAGTTTTTCTTTTGTTTGAACTTTGCTTTTAATTTCAATAGTTTTCTTTCTCTTGAAAAACCAACATTGCATATTTCATAATTGTTTCATTCTCTTTACAATGAATCATTACTATAAGTACACATATACACACACAAACAGACACACACACATTGTGCATAAAAAAGGACTTTTATTCTATGAACTTATGTTTGGAAGGATATCAACAAGCATTCTGAAGTTTTTGATAGTAACTGAATTTAGTTATTCATGTGTATGCAACAGACTGGAATGGATAATTATAGACTCTGGTCTATTTTAATATCACCATCATGTCCAAACAAATACTAAAAGTATTATTTATGTGTTTAGTTAAATACTCAAGATGTTCATTTTATAGGAACAATGAAAATCAGAAGAAAATACAGTAAAGAACATACTTCTTTCTCATTAAATATGCATCCTATACAGAACACAATTCACTGATTTTTTTTATTTATAGTCAGTTTCTTGAATTTATAATGATAGTCATTTGTTCTTATCTGAAAATCTGTCTTGGTTTTTCTCTAAAACAAGAGTAATGGCAGCATTTTATTTAAGAGCTTCAGGCAAGTTAAACCAGTTGAAACTTGTCTTTTTGAAGTAAAGATCTTTTCTGCAATCTTGAGCAAAGATAAAATACAATTCCAAAAAAGAAAAAAGAAAAGAAAAGAAAAGAAATAAAAGGAAAAAATTTGGTGAAAACTCTGCAACTGTGCCTTAAGCTCAGAGCCTCAGGGTCATGGTCCATCTTCTAGAGCAGACTCAATGCAAGATTCTTTAGTTAAATGACGAATCTGCAGAATTTGCTAAGGCACAGGAAACATTCTACGAAAGCCCTGAGCCTGCCAGGAGCTTCAAGGAAGACTAAATGGCCTGTTAATGTTCTGGTGCACATTAAGAAGTTACATAAATAGAAGTAATATTATACTCACTGAGCAAGTTATACTTGGGAATATATATATACATATGTGCATATTTGAACAATAAAAATTAAATGGATAAAGGGGCCAAGAATTTGAGGGGAAAGAAATGTGGTAATTACATTATATAATTACATTATAATCTCAAAGAAATTCTTGAAATAAACTTAAATCTCCAGTTGACTAAAGCACACAATTATATATATATATATATATATATATATATATATATATATATATATATATANGTGTGTCTCTGTGTGTATATGTATGTGTCTCCGTGTGTGTGCATGGTGGATTGTTTTGTGGGCATGTGGATTTCTTTTTTCTTTTTCGGTTCATGTTTGTTTTAAGAGCTTACTCTTCTACACTGGATATTTGACTCTACAAATCTGTAAATGGGAGTCCATCCATATTCTTCACTAGGGAGCCATTTGCTATTGCATCAGGGCACTGATGTTATTTATTCCAAAGCTTGAAGAAACTCCATTAGAGAAAAGATATTTTTATGACATGAAACTCATCTAAATGTAGATTGTGCTCTGAAAGTGGTTTCTCATCCCAATTTTTAACATTTTTAACAAGAAATATTGCCAGTTTTGAAAGAGTGTAAAGCAAGGTTTAGGACTAGTTGCCTAAGTAAGAGGCAGCTACATAACTGAAAAGGATTAAGTGATAGTCTAACTGCATTGCACTATTTAACAAACAGGTGACTGGTTTATATGTGTTTGTTTGTTTGTTTGTTTTTTGAGACAGGGTTTCTCTGTATAGCTCTGGCTTTCCTGGAACTCACTTTGTAGACCAGGCTGGCCTTGAACTCAGAAATCTGCCTGCCTCTGCCTCCTGAGAGCTGGGATTAAAGGCGTGTGCCACCACACCTGGCTGGTTTATATGTGAATGCATGAAGGTGACAGTTATTTTAAGAGTGACTTCTCTCCTAAGCCTGACTAGCTCAGATTCCCATCAGTAATTCCTGGTTTTGTGGGACCACAAATGAGAAGAATCATGAAAGAAACCCCAGATGACCTCATGCTAATTAAAGCAACTGAAATGTTCACTCTTTTAAGCTCAGTGATATTTAACAGAGATGTTCTCATCATGACTACATATAACATCAGAGGATTGAATCCCTGAAAGAGGCAAACTTGTTCAGAAAAAAAAAAAAGCTGGAATTCAATGCTAGTATATGTGACTCTGGGATTTCTTTTTACCATGTGTTGATCTATTTTTAATACAAATAAATAATGCTACTAAGCTATTAATAAGATTTTAATCTCTCTAAAATATTTTGAATTGCTGTGGCTTAAAACATTGCTACACTGAAAATTAGTCAGTTTATGCACGGTTTTTTGACTTTTTTTTTTAAATGTTAACTGTACTTTGTTTTTATTAGAATTAACGTTTAAAATTTTCATTCTAGATATAAATTCATGGTACCTACCTGGGGCTTTGTTTTGTCTTTTTGTCATTTTTGTCTATATGGTACTGGAGATTGATTAGAGTGCTAGGCACATACTGTACCACTGATTTACTGTATTACTATATTATTAATAACCACAAATAAGCTACATTTATGTCCTATTTTTGTTTCTGTGTATGTGCCTAAGTGCTTGTCTCCGTACCACTTGCACACCTAAGACCCACAGAGGCCAGAAGAGAAGGCATCACATCCCTGAAACTAGACCACTTAAGTTCATCATGAAGCATCATGTTGGGATTGGAAACCAAACCCTGGACCTTGGAAAGAGCAGCAAGGGCTCTTATCCATGAAGCCATCTTTGATCCTCTTTCTATCCTGAGCTGAGTAGGGTTGTAGTAAGCTGCCTAGGCTAACCTAGAACTCGCTCTGCTACTTAGGCCAGCCTTGATGATACTCTGCCACTAGGGCACACTTGGTGGCTTTTCCCTCAAATCTTGTGATCAGAATCCTTCATTTCCAATAGCTCTCTACTAAATCTTCCCCAGAAACAAGGATAGAGGGCTGCAGATGAAGCAGCTGGCCTAGAAAAGCATCGGTAAGAGAGGATATGTGTGGCAGAAATGGCTAGCTACAGAGGGTTAAGGTGGGAATGTTCAGGCACCCTGCCAATGCCCAGCCACTCAGGAGGAACACAGGTACTGTGAAAATGGAAAGGGCCTGAGATTACACTGGCCTTGCAAGGTGAGAACTGTCTGTCACACTCTCTTGGATATGTAGAAAGCGGGAGAATCCTGAGTCAAAGTGAAAAGAAATGTCCCTATTGGCAGCTCTCTTGGTCCTGAGGCCCCAGAACAGTGGTTCTCAACCTGTGGGTTACAACTCCTTTGGGCATCTAACAGCCCTGTCATAGGAGTCATCTAAGACCATCAGAAAACACATATATTTACATTATGATTCATAACAGTAGTAAAATTACAGTTATAAAGTAGCAATGAAAATAATTTTACAGTTGGCAGTCACCCCAACATGAGGGACTGTATTAAAGAATCAAATGCACCAAGAATGCTGAGAACCCCTGCAGCAGCGAGAGGAGAAGGGAGAGCCATAAAGCACGTTAGACTCATTGTGTGCACAAGAACAGAACCCTTGGGAGTAAAGAGATGACTCAGCACTTAAGAGCCTTGGGCACTCTTGCAGAAAACCCAGGTCCTATTTCTAAATCAACCATACAATGGTTCAGAACTATCAGGGACTCCAGTTCCTGTGGAATCTCACACCTTCTTCTAGGCTCTACTGACACATGGTGCATAGATGTGCAGGCAAAACATCCACACACACTAAGACAGAGACAGAGACACAGAGAGAGGGATAGAGAGACAGAGGGTGAAAAGAGAGAGAGATAGACAGACAGACAGACAGACAGACAGACAGACCCTGGAAAAGTTTCTTGTCTTTTATTCAGTCCAGAAATATTACCTACATTGCACTAGATATTGAGTATGGGCCATTCAAGGCCATTCATTGTCTTAGGGTTTCATTATTGTGAAGAGACACCATGACCACGAGAACAGTTAAAAAGGAAAACATTTTATTTGGGCTGGCTTAACATTTCAGAGGTTTAGTCCATTGTTATCAATGGTAGGAAGCATGGCAGCATGAAGTCAGACATGATGATGGAGAGGTAGCTAAGACTTCTACATTTGGATTGACAGGCCACAGGAAGAAAGAGTAACACCTGGCTTGGCTTGAGCATTTGAAACCTCAAAGCCCACCCCCAGTAGTGACACACTTCCTCCAGCATGGCTACACCAAATGCGCCTATAAAGGCCATTTTCATACAAACCACCAAAGCCAACCACACTGCACTTAAGCATTCAGTCTGCAAGACAGGGCAGCTGCCTGGCTCAACAGATATACAGAAATGCTTTAAGAGTTACAGCAAGCTGTTTGGCAACAATTCTCCATAAATAATTTTCCCTTTGAGCTCTCAGAACATGCATGTCTACCTTCTACAAGTGGCAGCTACATACTTCTAAAGGAACATCATAGAACCCAGGGGCAAAAAACAAACAAACAAACAAACAAACAAACATGAATGGAGACCACCCTGGGGTAGAGAAATGAGGCTTTATTATCTATATGAGAATGGTGTTTTTCTTAGAAGACTTTCAGTAAATGAATTGACAGAGCCTGTAATTCAACTCTTTGTTTTAAAGGATCTACTTATTTACTTCTTTACGTGCATGTGGATATGTCTGTGAGTTTGTGTGTGCTGGTACATGTGCCCAAGGCATGTGTAGTAGCCAGAGAAAGATGCCAAGTGTCCTCTATCAACATATATCCTTTACCTCTATAAATCACCATTCTTTTTGAGGCTATTCCCTGAACAAAGAGTTCCAGTTTGCTTGACTAGAGTGCCTGCTTTCTTTGGATTTACATAACCCAGAGCACCCAGTGGCCTTTCGATGATATAAGAATGTCTAATAGCCTCCCCTTTTAATTAATTGGTTACTTTATTTATCTAAATTTCAAATGTTGTCCCCCCTCCCCAGTCTTCCCTCTGCAAACCACACCTCCTGCCTCTATGAGTATGTTCCCCAACCTATGCGCCCACTCCCACTTCACCCCTCTAGCACTCCCCTATGCTAGGGCAACAAGCCTTCATTAGACCAAGAGTCTCCACTCCCATTGAAGCTAGATAAGGCAACCTTCTGCTATATATGCAGCAGGAGCCATGGGTCCCTCCATCTGTACTCTTTGATTGTGGTTTTGTCCTGGGAGCTCTGGAGGTTCCCATTAGTTGATATTGTTGTTCTCCCTAAAGGATTGTAAGCACCTTCAGCTCCTTCAGTCCTTCCCTAACTCATCCATTGGGGTCCCTGGGTTCAGTCCAATGGTTAGCTGTGAGTACCTGCATCTATCTTAGTCAGATGCTGGGAGAGCCTCTCAGAGTACAGCCATACTAGGCTCCTGTCTGGGAGCACGTCTTAGTATCAGCATTAGTGTTAGGGTTTGGTGTCTGCAGATGGGAAGAATCACAAGGTGGGACAGTCTCTGGATGACCTTTCCTTCAGTCTGCTCATTTTTTTTTGTCTCTGTGTTTCCTTTAGACAGGAACAATTCAAGGTTAAAAATTCTGGGCTAAAAATTTTGAGATGGGTGGGTGGCCCCATCCTTCAGCTGGGGTCCATGCCTATATACTGGAGGTAGTCTGTTCAGGTTATATCTCCCCTCTGTTAAGTATTTTGACTAATGTCATCTACATTGGGTCCTGGAAACCTCTCGCTTCTGTGGCATCTGGGATTTTCTGGTGGTTCCCCCTTCACCAACCCCACTGCTACTTACTTCTCTTCATTCTCCTGATTCTCTGGATTTCTCTCCTGTCTCTTTCCATACTTGGTCCTACTTCTCCTTTTCCTTCCCTCTTCCTTTCTCTCAGGACCCTCCCTGCCTCTACCTCCCAGGATTATTTTGTTCACCCTTGTAAGCAGGATTGAAGCATCCACATTTTCTTCTTCCTCCTTGTTAAGCTTCATATGGTCTGTGAGTTTTATTGTGGTTATTCTGAGCTTTGGGGCTAATATCCACTTATCAGGGAGTGCATATCATGTGTGTTCTTTGGGGTCTGGGTTACCTCACTCAAGATGATATTTTCTAGGTCTATCCATTTGCCTGCAAAATCATGAAGTCTTCATTTTTAATAGCTGACTAGTACTCCATTGTGTAAATGTACCACAATATCTGTATCCACTCTTCCATTGAGGGACATATGGGTTGTTTCCAGCTTCTGGCTGTTATAAATAAGGCTTGACTTTTAAAATGTGTAAATCCATGTAATTTTATGAACAAAATACTGCCCCTTTCATGATCATGAGGCAGGTGAGCATAGGAGATAGTTTAGCTTGGTACTCTCATTTGAATTTGGATTATTCACACACACACACACACACACACACACACACACACACACACCTCATAATATTCATTCTACAGCCTATTTTCTTCACCTGTACTTGCTCTGCCTCCAAGAAAGAAGGAACCTAGCAACTTCAAAACCTCCAGAACCTATATCTGAATCCAAGGCTATGCATATTCTCATCTCTGAACAAGTTTTGTCACTGCTGATAATGATCAACTTTAAACTGCTTCTGTTCAAAGTCTTCTCAACTATATTTCCTTATTCAGTTTGAGGAATAGAAGCTCCTATCTGGCCAGAACTGATTTTAGGTGCCCTGTGTAGTAAATAAAAACTCTGTCCTCTAATAATATAGTAATCACTCTTTATGGAGAATCCCTATTCACCACCTTATTCCTATGCATAATTTGGCATATATATAATAAAAATCATATGCATTTTAGAAAGTTATATTCACAATTGGGAAATTATTATATAACATAATCTATCAATCAAAATTAAGTTACCCAAACTATACCCCTTAGTAATCAGCCTCTCCTCTTGAAGTTCATATGAAAATACTACAGAGTAGCCTGGGCCCTTTGAGAACTCTTACCAGTGTGACCCTATCAATCTTAATACTGTATCCCTCTTAACCTGAACTATTGGTTTACTCCAAATCAGGTTGTCTTGCTTCTTTTGCATATTGGTGTGAGCCCTGATTTTCAGTTCTTTGTCTAAGAGGCCAAACCATGGAAACATTAGACACAGACACCAGTAGCAGTCACCCTGTTCTGCCTGTGTTTTCCAGCAGTCGTTCATTGGCTCTTTGTTTCTACAATTTTGTCTTTTCCTTTTTTCTTTTTTTTTGTTTGTTTGTGTAGCCCTGACTGTCCTGGAACTCACTCTGTAGACCAGGCTGGCCTTGAACTCAGAAATCTGCCTGCCTCTGCCTCCCAAGTGCTGGGATTAAAGGTGTGCTCCACCACGGCCCATGTCTTTTCCTGATTTCTATAAATACAACAACAGGTAAAGTTTCAAGATGTTATATTATTCACCTGCTACATGTGCAAGAGTCATTCGGCATTTTAATTTAAATTATATGTTCCTGGTTTTTATGGCTGAATTGATTATATATATATATATATATATATATATATATATATATATACCATGGTGTGTTTATCTGCTAACACATTAATGATATTTGTGTCATTGCTAATTGTTGGCAGTGATATAGTACTGTTATAAAACTCATGTAAAGGTTGATGTGAACTTTTGTAAAAACAAAACAAAACAAAAAACAAAACAAAGCAGCCTTTTTTCCAAATCTGCATGATAAAAATAAAACACTGAACAGAGCATCCTAAATCATGTAGCAATACTATGTCTGTAAGAAACTGCCCATATTTACATAGTAACTGTACCACTAGGCCTTTTCCAGTTGATCTGTGTTTGTGTTAGCACTTGCTACTGTCACATTGTGCAAACACTTGCATATACTGACATCTGTCTGTTGTGTAGGTGTTGGCCATTCTGAAATGTGTAATTGTTTCTACTTACAATTTAAATTAACTTACCCCTAATGACTTGGTTTCTATATTCAGACATATTTTCAGTTTTCCAGCTATGCATCTTCTCTGGTAATTTTTTTTACTCTTTGGATTATTTCCTTTATTAGGTTATTCATTCTTATTTGAATTTGAAAAATTCTGATTATTTGAGGCTTTGTCAAATATGTTATTTGCAAATGTTTTCTCTCAATCTACAGTTTATTTCACTTTGTTTGCAGTATAATACAAAAAATATTAAAATGTTATTACTTTAAAAGAAGTCAATGTTTTTTAGAACATGGTTTGGTGATTTCTAGCTGCATTTCTCTGTTGTGACAAATACCCGTGCAAAAGACAGCACAGGAAGGAAAGGTTTTATATGCCTTCCAACTCCAGGTTAGAGTTTACCCTAACAGGGGAGTTGCAAAGGCAGGAGCTCCACCATCTCACATCTCCTTCTAAGAATGGAGAGAGAAGTCCACAGATACTGCTTGTCTACTTGCTAGTTTTCCCTACTCTGATAGAGCTGAGAACTCAGACCATGAAATAATTCTGCACACATTCAGGGTCTCCCACCTCAATTAACCCTCAAGACAAGGCCTCTCAGATATAGCCACCCACCAATCTCATTGAGACTCTCTTCCATTATGATTCCAGATTGTGGCAAGTTGACAATATAACCATGTCAAGTGATCAAAGAATTATGCCATGCCTAAAAATGGATTACTTTCTCATAAGTTTATGCTGTGTGTGTGTGTGTGTGTGTGTGTGTGTGTGTGTGTGTGTGTAAGAAATTTTGACTTAAACTTGTGAATGGGTGGGGTATTTAGTGTTTCTTTGACCTTCTGATGTACAATTATTACAGCACCATTGGCTGAAGACTGGTTTTACTCAGTTGAATTGGCGTTGGGTCTTCATGAAAAATATACTGACAGCATTTCTATGAATCGATTTAGGTGTCTTTAGACTCCTTTATTAATCTGTCTTTTCGCCAATAATAGATGATCTTAGTTACATAGTCTCCTACCAAATCCTAGTAGAATTCTTCATGCTTTATATATGCTGCAGATGTACAAAACACATTCTAAAATGAATATGCAAAAGAAAATGAAGCTGATGTCGAACACATAAAAAATATTCACACTGCATAACCTTAAAACTCATCAGGATTAAGTATTTAGTTTTCTGAAACAATTGCAAGTGGTTCTTCAAAAATTGTAGTATTCCAGTTACTTATAGATTATGCAAACAAGTATTAACCGGCTATGAAATGAATATCTATCAATAGACTTTGTTACACTCATCTGTTATAATAGTTTGAGCACATAGCTTGGGATTTCTCAGTACACTGTTATGTCATTAGGTAGGCCTCCTTTCACCTCTGAGTATTACCTCACAGGTCACCAAAGGTTACTCATTTTTAAAACAGTTCTGTTCTCCTGTCCAAATTGTCTGACTTCTCCTGACCCATGTTCAAGTTCACTAACTCATTCCTCTTGTTAACATTCTATTATTCTCAACTAGTGAATGGTTTTAACTGTATTTCTAATTTTTTGTTACTTTCCTTTTAAGTACCACTTATTTTTTTTGTAGGTAAAAATAAAATTTTATTATAATATATTTTTTCAATATTTTTTATTAGATATTTTCTTAATTTACATTTCAAATGCTATCCCGAAAGTTCCCTCCCCCGTCCCCCTGCCCTGTTCCCCTGCCCACCCACTCCCACTTCTTGGCCCTGGCGTTCCCCTGTATTGGGGTATATAAAGATTGCATTACCAAGGGGACTCTCCTCTCAATGATGGCCAACTAGGCCATCTTCTGCTACATGTGGAGCTAGAGACACATGTTCTGGGAATTCTGGTTATTTCATATTGTTGTTCCTCTTCTAGGGTTGCAGACCCCTTCAGCTCCTGGGGTTCTATCTCTAGCTTCTCCATTATGGGCCCTGTGTTCCCTCATATAGATGACTGTGAGCATCCACTTCTGTGGGAGTCAGCTATATCAGGGTCCCTTCAGTAGACACTTGCTGTCCTATGCAATAGTGTCTGATTTTAGTGACTGATTATGGGATGGATCCCCCCTGGAGGGGTAGTCTCTGTATGGTCCATCCTTTTATCTTAGCTCCAAATTTTGTCTCTGTAACTCCTTTCATGGGTATTTTGTTTCCTGTTCAAAAGAGGAATGAAGTATCCACACGCTGGTCTTCCTTCTTGATTTTCTTGTGTTTTGCAAATTGTATCTTGGGTATTCTAAGTTTCTGGGCTAATACCCATTTATCAGTGAGCA